>JADHYT010000092.1:0-82690 GCA_027604725.1 Entophlyctis luteolus
TAGTTAGCTATCTCAATCCACGCTTGTTTAAGCATATCCCTCTGAGCAGCCTGTTTAGGCATCCTTTTATTTCTACGCAATCTTGAGCCCAATTCCGTATCACGTTTAATGTTTCCGTGGTGTAGTTGGTTATCACATCAGTCTAACACACTGGTGGTCCCCGGTTCGATCCCGGGCGGAAACAGGGTTTTTTTGCTGGATTTCTCTCTTTTCATGAAACGCAATGTGGGCTTCATAATTTCTCGACCGTATCATAGGATGCTGCATTAGTGAACAGATTTTTCGATCATTTTCATGGTACGGCATATCCTGCCCCCTGGAGTTCAACTTCTGCCTGACTCCATCGACTTCCGCAACACGCACGTCTCTTTCGCAAGCAGATCCTGAAGCTGGTTGAGTTCCAGCAAAGTTTCTTTCCTCAGATTCTCTTCATCTGTGGCTGTGCTCTTTGACTTTATGTCACGAATTAACTGTAAATTCTCAAAATGAAAAGGAACCTTACACTCCGCCGTTCTGGACAAATGACTCGGACTGGAACATCGTCATCGATCCCCCACGGCGGTCTTACATTTCTTTGTGGGCCGAATTTTGTGGCATGGCTCGGTTGGGGGTCTGTTGAGTTTGGGACAATCAAGCTCATTTGCAGTGAATTGTTGGTTTGAAAATTTTCTGTTCGAGAGAAATTAGGACTGGAAATATGGCGGAATGCAGAAACAGTTGTTTCGGCAGTATCTTTGTAGTGTTGGGATTTCGATTTCATATTTGTCACATTGCTTTCGCGCATATCCTTCTGAATATATTTTTTAGCTGCGCCTGTGTCATTGGCGACTTTTGCTGGAGCTATTGCCTTTTTGCCGGAATGCTGGTCAGCAATTGTGCGTCCAAATGCTGATCGTACTCGTAATTTTTCCGCTGGTAATTTTACCTTTTCTCCTCTCATTCGATTGTTTGCTGTACTGCTTGGAGCTGTTTTCACACTATTCAAAATTTTCGCCAGCTTTTTTGACGGCGACAGCAGCTGCGGTTGAATTTGACTGCTGCTTTCGGGAAATATAGGGGGTGTAGATAAAGGTGAATTAATTCTTGGAAAACTCTTGGGGTTTTGCGGGTTTGTCGGTTTCTGGAGTTTCCGGGATTTCGGCATCTGCGCCCGACTAGGCGGAGCAAGCTGCGATACGGGCACACTGGTGCTACTGTCGTGAGTGGCATCGTCTTCACTTGCATTCATTTCGCGGACAGGAGAAGTCGACAGTGAAAGGGACTCCACGATTGACTCAATTGTTTCGCGCAATGGAATAGCTGGAAGTCGTACTGGAGTTGGCTTAAGAAGTTTGCTGTGGAGTGGAGGTCTCTGTGGTGAGCTCTGAATCTGATGCATGGATGGTGGTGGCGGTGGTGAGGCTCCTTTGGCCTCGTAAGCACCGATTAGAGACATAGTGGTCGACGTTTGAGGAACCGTGTTCGCATCAATGAGGCGTGCAGAGCGCCGAATGGATCCTCCAGTGATGCGGTAGTCTTCGCTGGATAAATTCTGCTGATAAACGACCTCCGACTTCGATTTCTCTTCCTGCTCTCGCTTCCTTTTGTCGTCAATCTGCTGCTTTAATGCTGCGCGCCATTCTTCCGCCTCCCTCTGCTTACATAGCATCAGCTGTTCATCAGTGGACAAATGGCTGACGAATTGCGACCGCGCTCGAGCAAAGGAGCGGGTCGGGACAATTTGAGGAGACAGGCCTTCAGACTTTTCTCTAAACGAGGGCTCATCAGTTTTAACCGATGAGCCACCTTGTGTTTGATGACTCTGTCGAATTTCGGACAACGTACGTCGACGGGGACCTGCGATGGACTCTGATTCAGCAGCGCGAGCGGCTAACACACGCTGAGAAGGAGTCTCGAACATGCTTGAGTACACCTGCATGGATGCGATGAACGGTGCTCAATTATCCTCGGAGACTGACCAGCTGAGGTTCTTTACGATCCAGCATGTCGCGCTTCCTCGCAGCGACTGCAGCGGCACGTTGAGCGTCGAGCTCGAGCAACCAGCGGCGACGCGCGTCTTCCTTTCTGGCGGCGTCGTCGGGGCCCCCAGCTCCAAACATGGGGGGCATTGCCGACATTTATTAACCGACGGGAAATCTTCGCAACAACGGACCCGTTCATGCTGTGGCGAGAAATTGTTGTAAATGTTTTTCAGTGTTTGGGGCTACCGCCTACTTTGACCAGCTGCCTGAGGTTGCTTTCACAACCGAATAGGCGGGATGTCAACAGTCCGTGCGATGTTAAGCTTCGTGAATGTTTCTCGAGGACTGATGTTGACAGACAGCATTTGTCAAATTGCTGCGCATCTGTCATTCGACGGCTGTAACCCTTCAGTGAGCACATAAACAGTTTTTCTCATTTCTAAAATAATCTAACAATTCACTCCCCACTAGGTTCACAAAAACACTCTAAGTTACAACTAAACTACTCGGAAAGAAGAAAAAGGATTGACAGCGTCAAATCCTCTCAGAAGTGCTTGGTGCTGCTCAAAGTCTGATTATATATCAGAGTCATTGTACAGGCTCGACACGCGATTGCTGTGCTTTCGGCTGACGCCACTCATCTCGCCGATTGCGCAGCCCATCAGACAATCAAGTGGCAAGATGCCTTCGCGGCTACTGTTCATGTTCTTGCCAATTGCCCACCCGTCTAACCACACGAATCATAAGACAAAAAATTTCATTAGTTGGACCGAAAAAAAATTTTGAGTACCGACCGTCGAATTCTTGAAACAGCTGAACTTGGTCGCCAACATTCAATCGGACCTCGTCCGTCATTTCGGGCACAAAGTCGTACATGACTATACGTAGCTTTGCCACTTTATTCGAAACCGGCGGGGGCAGCTTCGGTGCGCCTATTACAGCCTTCGGTTCAATTTTCTGCATGGGAAGCTCCACCGGCGGTTGCAACTGAGATTGCTGAGAATCGTAAAATTGATGATGCTGTTTCTGTTGAAGCCGCTGACCGGAAGTTGCACCCGAGACAGGAACCACCATGGACGATGTGCGGCGCGAAAACTCGCCGCCAGAGCCCGGTCTGTCATTTAGTGACGCGATAGATGCGGTGTACGTGCTTCCGTTTGCGACGGGCCCGAACCCACTCAGAACGCCAAGTGGAAAGAAGCCTTCTTTCAACGATCTGGTGATGAGAATGAAAACTTTTGTCTTCAGAAGTTAATATAATAGAACTTACCTGGTATTAAAACCGTATCCCCAACCATCATCGTATTGTGATTTCAAGATGATCATGTCGCCCAGGCTCACACTCAATTCATCTGGCATGTTCGCGAAATAGTTGTACACTACCGCGTGTGTGTCCTTGCCAGAGGACACAGGGCGCTTAAAAGCAGAAGTACCAGACGCTGATGCATTCATAAATCCGCCAACTATTCCAGTTTGATCGTCGAATCCTCCGGACCGCATACTCTGCACACCCCCAGATGACTGTTTATCAATCGACACTTGCATCCCCATCGTAGCTCCCGAAACTACAGACGGCTGTTGTATTTTCGAGTTTGCACTGTGTGTGTGATTGATTTCTTGAATGTTCAGCTCCTCGGAGAGCTCAAAATGGGATTTGGACCGGCGCTTCTTACAGCAGATGCAAATAAAAGTAGATATCATCAAAAAGGCGACAGCTCCGGCCGTGCCAATTATTGTTGGAAGCGAAAGTGCCGGATTCGAGGAGGAAGTTGTGGACGACGAGTCACCTTGGTTTGTCGCGGTTTGTGTGGAGACCAAGGACGACGTGGCCTGCACGGTTCCACCGCCAACAAGACCGGGCTGAAGAAGCGAAGAGCAGCACAAATCGTCCTTTCCGCCAGTGGTCGCACAATATGCCGTGTCTTCGGCGGCTGTTAGAAAGCCGCACTGGGAACGATCGACAGATAGACCCAGCGTACAAGTGGAGGATGTACTTAAATAGCTCGTCGTCTGGGCAAAGAACTGTAGGTAACTGGTGGCCGTGGCCGTTGGGCTTGGACAGATAGATGAGTTGGAGATAATGTTATCGAAGGAGGTGGTGAAGGCGGTCATAATGGACTTGCAATACGACAGAGGAGCCTCAGACGCCGAGTTGCACGGGGATGTGGTGCCGTTAGCGCCAAACAGGAAACCATTTGCGACCAATGCGGCACAGAGAGCACTCTGGTGGTAGCGAATGCCGGTGCCATTCCAGTTGGGGCAGCCAAAGCCGGGATCGGCGGTCTGACGCATACTTTCGCCAAAGCCGCTAGTATCCGGATCGACGGATACGCCATTCTTAACATAGGTGTCGAAGGAAGCTACTGAGGAGATGGACATATTGGCCTGGATATACGCGTACATGTCTGCGGACAGCGACTCGCCCATGAGTACACGCGCATGTACGAAGACAAGTTACCGGTAAAGTCCGGGCACTCGGTGCTGCCATTGAGCAGCAGGCAGAAGTCACCGTCAGCCATTTTGCAAAAGAATAAACTCGCAACGCGATTGCAGCATATGCTTATGGTACGCACGACAACACTGAAGCGAAATTGTTACAAAAGTCAACAGTGGATGTATGTTCGTCAGAAAGGACAAGCGTTCTTGTTGGTAGACCTGCAAACTTAATTTTTAAATGTGGACTGGACAACAGGCTCTTTCAAAGCGTCTCAGTGTATTTTATTCAATCATCGCTCGCGAATCGACGTAGGAACGCAAACTCTCGTGACAGTTCCCATTTTCACTTCGTCGGTGCCAGGCAAAATCACTGGCTGAACAGCCAGCCAACCTCCCAGCCAGCTGCCGAGGCACCAGCATGTGAGGCACACGGCAGACACATGGTCCGCATTGCGTGCCCGCGCAAGGGGGCTAAATCAAAGGGTTGGTCAACTGCAGAATACTCTTCCTGCCAAAGGCCGCCACTGAGAGCGCATTCATTATTCTTGATGCCTTGTTTAATAGTTTGGCTTGCTGCCATACTCACTCTTTTGTCGCCCAAAATTCGCTGTTCCATTCAGCGGAAACATTTCACAGCGCGTCAGCTGCTTCAACACCGGCAGCTCAATAATCTGCAAGCATAGAAAGCAAAAATATTCCTTCTGCCTTTGTTTGATGAAGGAAACTCGTCAACATACTCTTTGTGAACACGGGCTCGTCCTTATAGAATGCAAAACATACACTACAGACTCCCATTTATCCGAACATTCATAGGCCTGGCATGCAGTACGGACGCAAACGTCGCACTAGAGGTCATGCCGTGCTTGAGATGTGGCAAGGCGAAAATGCTTGGCGTGACGAAGAGACCGTTAATGCTTCTTTGTTTTTTAGTTCTCTCAGAGTTATTATTGTTCTTGTTGGTGACAATTCAGATTTTGAAAACCGGGTCATAAACTTCTATTAACTGTCCATAAATTTAATTCGGATAAACCGCAAGCAACCATGAATTTTGGGTCCGAGTTTCTTGATTCAAATTCAAAAAGTATCTAAATGTCATTCCACTGCCCGTTGTGGTTTTGAAAAAACTGCACTCTCAGTTCAAGAATGACATCTCGTCTTGAACGCTGCATCGTTGGTTATTGCAAAAACGACTGCGAACAGAAAGTAAGAAATACAGTCAGAGGAGACGCCATCACGAACGCCAACACTGGCATCTACGACACTTTCAACAACACCGCAAACTCTGGAGTTTATTCCTCTGGTCCGCAAACCGAAATTTTGCAAAATTGGAGCGCGACTTGCAGAAGGAAAGTTGTGCAAGTTGTTGCGCCAGTTTGTATAGGATGTGCAGTAACTGTTTAAGACTGTGGTAGATGTGATAGCAGTAAATCTGAAGATGCGCAGACCGCGCAAATTCATTCCTTGCTGGTTGGTGGAATCAAAAGTGCGAGAGCGTAACGCTCCTTGAGTTTCTTTTGTTAAATATTTATTTTTGCTTCA
Organism: Entophlyctis luteolus; assembly: GCA_027604725.1. Taxonomy (NCBI): domain Eukaryota; kingdom Fungi; phylum Chytridiomycota; class Chytridiomycetes; order Chytridiales; family Chytriomycetaceae; genus Entophlyctis; species Entophlyctis luteolus. Next base: position 5,937 of record JADHYT010000092.1, read on the forward strand.
TTCGGGAAACTGGACCTTATGCTGTAATTTTTGCTGTGACTGGAATGACTGGGTGTGGCAATTAATAAGTGCGCGACGTCTGTTAATAATTGCCGCCATAAATCTGAGCTGTCGCCGGACACGCCACGGCCAACAAACAAAATGCCTTCCTCCCCGCAAACCCTCTACGACAAGGTGTTCGCTCACCACGCTGTCTGCACCGTGTCCGGCGCCCCCTACGACCCGTCGAATCCAGACGAGCCAGTCGTGCTCTACATCGATCGGCATCTGGTTCATGAAGTCACGAGTCCACAGGTGAGATGTCACTGCGTAAGTGTGTAAAATGATGTACGTTCGAATACAGGCTTTCGAGGGACTTCGTACAGCGTCTCGCGGTGTGCGGAGAATCGATCTCACTCTGGCAACTCTGGACCATAATATTCCAACTTCATCCCGAAAGGTGACGTGATTCAACCAAAAAATTGAAATACAAACCATGGCAATCGATCAGACGTTTGCGAATGTAGATACTTTCGTAAAAGAGGCTGAGTCGCGAGTGCAATGCATGACTCTTGAAGAGAATGTGCAGGCGTTTGGCTTGAACTACTACGGTAAGGACTTTCGTCTGCCTCGCAACTCTGAATTCAATCGGTACACAAGGCCTTAGCGACAAGCGGCAAGGTATTGTGCATGTAGTCGGCCCGGAACAGGGGTTCACGCTCCCCGGAACCACCGTCGTCTGCGGCGACTCACATACTTCCACCCACGGCGCGTTCGGCGCCCTTGCGTTCGGCATCGGCACTTCAGAGGTCGAACACGTTCTCGCGACCCAGACCCTGATTCAACAAAAGTCCAAAAACATGAGAGTGCGCGTTGATGGTGACGCGCTATTGCCTGGAGTCACGTCAAAAGACTTAATGCTCCATATCATTGGCGTCATCGGAACAGCGGGCGGCACTGGATGCGTTATTGAGTTTTGCGGAAAGATTATTGAAAGCTTGAGCATCGAAGCGAGAATGTCAATTTGTAACATGTCCATTGAAGCTGGTGCTCGGGCTGGAATGATTGCGCCCGACCAAATCACGTTTGACTACATTAAGGACCGTCCAATGGCGCCAAGCGGTGTTAACTGGGATGCAGCAATAGCGTACTGGAAATCGCTGAAATCCGACCCTGGCGCAAAATACGACATTGATGTCACAATCAAAGCATCTGATGTTGTTCCGACTATTACTTGGGGAACTTCTCCTCAAGACGTAGTCCCTATCTCAGGATTTGTTCCAGACCCCGCCACAGAAGCCGATCCAGTGAAAAAAGCGTCAATGACAAGAGCACTTGCGTATATGGGCCTAACTGCCAACACCAAGATGGATACCATTAAGGTCGACAAAGTGTTCATTGGATCATGCACAAATTCTCGCATCGAAGGTGACCTAAGATTTGTAACTCAGTAAGATTAAATGTATTTAATGCAGATCTCCGATCCGCTGCCAGCATTGCTCGCGGCAGAAAGGTGGCTTCTCATGTTTATGCCATGGTTGTTCCTGGATCTGGTTTAATCAAAACCCAAGCCGAAGCTGAGGGTCTTGACGAAATCTTCAAACAAGCCGGGTTTGACTGGCGAGAAGCTGGATGTTCCATGTGTTTGGGAATGAACCCCGATCAACTCGTTGCTGGCGAACGTTGTGCCTCAACTTCAAATAGAAACTTCGAAGGGAGACAAGGTCCCGGCGGTCGAACACATTTGATGTCTCCTGCTATGGCAGCAGCCGCAGCTGTCACTGGTCATCTGGTGGACGTGCGAACATTACCAATTCTTAGCGGCTCCAAGATGATCCAGCTTGACGCGAAAGAGTTCTTGAAGGCTGATTCTTTCGAATATGCTGGAATTGCCGAAAATGTAGTTGCTGCTGCGGCTTCCTCGTCCGCTCGCGCGAAGAGCCCAAAGAAGCAGGTGCCGTCTCAAGAATCCGAAAGCAGCGGCGGTGGTCTCAAACCTTTCACTGTTCTAAAAGGTGTCGCAGCCCCTCTCGAACGTGCGAATGTTGACACGGACATGATCATTCCAAAGCAGTTCTTGAAGACAATTAAGCGTACCGGTCTGGGAAAAGCTCTCTTTCATGAAATTCGATATGATTTGGCATCAGAGGCTGATTCTGCAACAGGCATGCCAAAGGAGAACCCAGAATTTGTCTTAAACAAGCCTCAGTACCGCTCCTCTCAAATATTGGTGGCTGGACCTAACTTTGGCTGCGGGTCTTCCCGTGAACACGCGCCGTGGGCATTGATGGACTTTGGCATCCGGTGCATAATTTCTGAATCATTCGCCGATATCTTTTACAACAACTGCTTTAAAAACATGATGCTTCCGTTGATTCTTTCGCATGCTCATGTCGACGCCTTGATGCAAGACTGTCGCGATGGAAAGGAAGTAGAAGTTGACCTTGTTACCCAAGTCGTTCGCAGATGGAACGGGGAAGTGATTGCATTCGAAGTGGATGAATTGCGGCGAAAATGCTTAGTCGAAGGTCTGGACGAAATCGGCATGACTTTGCAGAAGGCAGATAAGATTACTTCCTTCGAAGACAAGCGCTCCAAGTCGTGGCCTTGGCTGGATTTGCACCATGTTGTTTCTAGACAACGTAGTATAACTGCAAAAAAGACAAAGGTGTCCGATTGGTGATAAGTTGGGCAACGGCCAATGTTTGATGGCATCTTTTGTGGATGAAAGCTTTTGTTTTTTGAAGTAAAAAAAATTGGTGACAATTCTTGTTTTTATTTGGCAAACAGCCAGAGTCGCGAATCATACTCGTCAGCTCGGCACCAGCATAAAGGCATGCTTTGCGCGACAGTCGTTCTCATTGCGATCGCGAGCTCTACCGCCGCGCCAGTGCATCCGAAAAAGAGGGAATATTGTCACAACTTCTTAGATCAAACCAACCACTCCGCCCTCACGTATGGTCGAATCAACTGCTGGATGGGGGCATCTGAAGTTTGGTGAGAAAAAGAATTTTCCGTGATCGTGTTTTGCGCGAAGATGTGACAGTTCCTGAATTTTCCCTATTCTTAACGCAGGGTTTGGGATATGGGCACGCGATCTACTGGCAACAAAAACCAGAGCGGAGTGGTGGTTAATCCGATGTATCTGCCGGTGTATCCAAATGGCCACTCAGCCGGAGATCCAGTCGTGGGGTTCATTCCATGCGATGCCGGGTATTCTGACGTTTGGCTGCTTAAACACATTCAAGTTGAAGGGTCAACGCCATTTAACTCGGTGCGTTTGCTTGGTTAATTTCTTTTTTGTTGATCGATTTTCGCAGTACCAAGATGTCGATGCGTTCGACCCATTCAGGCTCGCGTATGCGCGTCCATCTGCTGTCGTAAACATGCCCATGGTGCCGAAAGGGAGCTCTCTTGACGGAAACACTTCATCCCTGGTGACAGGGTGGTATAAGTTGAGTACCGTAGGCGCAAGGTAGTTAAATAATTCAACAAACAGAGGCCAGCAAGTTAATTTCTTTGATTTTGGTCTCAATTATACGACGAAAGTTCCTGTGACAGAGCTTCTTGCGCACCAGGAGGTAGATATTTTGGACGACAATTTCAACACTTTGGCGATGGTTTTGGAGAACTACACTTCCATAAGCAGCCCAGACACATTTTACTTGTAAATAATTGTGAATTTTGACATAAGTTCGTGAAAAATTGACTCTTGTCTGACAGGCGCTACGAAGTCAGTGGCTTATCTGAGATTCCGACTTCTATCGACCAACTCTCTGGGTTCGATAACTTGACAATCTTGTTTGGCGGTTTCTTCTTCAACTACCCCCCAGCGCCCGCGCCATTGCCAATTGTTTCAACAGAAACAACGGAAACGACAGAAACAACGGAAACGACAGAAACAACGGAAACATCGGCAACTTCAGAAACAGCTTTTCATTTCACACAATGGGCTCCCGAATCTTTCACCTCAAATAGTGCCGCATCTGTACCAGGAACTTTTGAATCAACAACCAGTCAAGCTTCGCAATCTCTCATTTTTACGACTCCCCTTGTGACTTCGACGGAAACTACATTTACGAATGCGATTTCTTTGTCTCAATCAACGAAATCCGAAGTCGAACTTTCAGCAACAAGCACTCAGTCAATTTTGACCGCAACCACCAATGCAGAGTCTTCGGAGACCGTCGCGACTATTGTAATTTCAACTCAAACAACCCTTTCATCTGCAGAAGTATCACACTTGCAAAGTACATTTGGTTCCTCAGAAAGAACTACAGCTACGCAAAATGCAGTGCTTTCGACAACTGACTTCCAGACTTCAACCGCATCCAGTCACGCATCAGCGATTGTTTCAACTGCTGCATCAATAGCGAGTACTTCAGGAACAATTTCCGAGACAATTTCAATTACTTCCCTTCGTTCTTCCGTGGCAACTTCCATTTCGGTTTCAGCGACAGCAATTTCGTCGTTCAATCAAAACGCAGTTATTTCGACTGGCTCGACATCAGTTGTTAGTGAAACGGTGACTGCAACATCCAAGACAGCAACTGCAACAGCTGGTAACACTGAAATTCAATCCACTGCTACAGTGGTTTCAAGTTTCAGCGGTGCAACGCAAACGCAAATCCAAACCAACAAAAGCCTGCCGCGTTTAACAGTAACCACTGCTGCAACCAGCGGAAGCTTGTCGTCAGTTGACGTCGGCGAATCCACTTCTGCAGCAGTTTCAACCACACACAAGAACTCTCAATCTAGTACTTTTCGGGAAATCTTGACTACAGTGACTTCGGGAGGATTTGCTTCTACTTCTGCATTGGCACCAGAGTCAACTACTAGCTCAGTAACAGCTACCGCATTAACTCCTCAGCATCACGAAGTCTACTTGATTCATTCTTTTATTCGCCGTCCTCATCCCAGTCCCACGACGATCATTTCAGCCGAAAGCTCTGTAACGGTCTTCAACAACCAAGCGGGCGCAACCCACGAAGTGTATACCATAACCCAGTGGGTACCAAACACGCAGAGTACTGCCCCAGCTGCTTCGACGGAATCTTCTTCCCAGCCTTTGCCAGTTCCAGAGGGGACGCACCCGGTTTACTACATCCCAACACGCATTCGCAAGCCCCACCGCACGACAACAACTGCATATGCACCTGAAGTCTACCCAATCACAGAGTGGCTTCCGGACACCAGCGTCAAGCAACCAGCTCCCAGCCCCGGCGAAGTCTACCGTATCACTGAGTGGGTGCCTGAAACAGCCCCCACTGTGCCGTCGCCAAATCCAACACATTCAGCCTCCGAATGGAATCCGAACGCACTCGTAGTAACGGCAACAAACGAAGTATACAAGATAACCAACTGGATTCCAAATGCACAATACTCAGTTGCCACTTCCGTCCCAACCAATGAACTCATGCAGTCGATTCCTATCCTGAAAGTCTCAGAGTCTACAGTCAGCAATGAAGTGTACAAGGTGACTGAATGGTACCCAAATGCCAAAGCTTCTTCCGCCGCATCCGCATCGGCCAACCAAGTGTCCCAAGTGACTGAATCGGTTTCGAATTCGGGCGCGCAGCCTATCACTACCATACGAACGAAAGAGGTTTACAGGGTTACGCAGTGGGTTCCTAATGCTGTGCCAACGGTGTCGTCTGCCCAAACAAACGAAGTGTATCACGTAACACAGTGGCTGCCAAACGCCGTAGCATCAGAGTCCGCCCCAGCGTCTGGTTCCGTGCACACAAATGAAGTTTACCCCGTGACGAAGTGGGTTCCAGACAGCGCGTTCGCCAACATAACATTTGAAAACAACGCGAAAGCAACGAACGAAGTGTATAAAGTGACTGAATGGCTACCAGACACTGCGGAAAAAAAGACTAACGAAGTCTATAAAGTCACCGAATGGGTACTAGATAATGCATCAACGAGGGCCCCAGAGGTTTACCCTGTAACGAAATGGGTCGCGGATAAACCTGCAAAAACTCTCGAGTCGGCCGCGCAAGGCGAAGTTTATTACGTTAAGGAAAGGATTCGCAAACCAAAGACAAATCCGACGACCAAGGCGTGAAGGCTTTGACGTCATCCGTTGAATATCCACCGCAGATGGAGCTGTGGAAATGGATGATTTCAAAATTTGCTCTCTTTTCTTTTCGTTTGGTTTTCCGCTTAAAATACATAAATATTATTACTTGCGTTTGTTTCAGTTACGTTCTATCGCAAATTTATTCATAAATAGCTGTCATCCTCAGAAGGAATACGGCGTCGGGTATGTTCGTACATCCTGCGATAAATTCGACAAACTTCGCAGGTTTGTGGCTTTACGTTCTGCTTTTGCATCCTTGGTCCAGATATCAATCAGGTCTGTTCGAGAGCCTCTGGATCATAAATAACTTTGATGATCAACGTGCAAGACAAGCATCGTCCCACGCAGTCCCCGTTCAGCAAGGCCGCCTGTATTCGAACTATCATGAGTGTCAAATCAGTTGTCCCTGGGAGCATTTGCCTTCGGAGCAGCGAATCTGTCCCCACACGGGCACGGATAGTAGTATGTCTCCTCGTCGGGGTCGTAGTCCATATCTTCGATCTCCACCTCGTCGTAGAAGTTGAGGTCCTCAGTTGCGTTTGACATTTGGAATCAGAAGAAAAAATCAGAAGGACAACGAACGCTTTGGGCGTTTGCGCGGAGGGCACCCACCGCGTCGAGTAACTTTTGCAACGTGCGCAATGCTGTTTGCAGATAAATATCATTCTGAATTTCAATCGCATTCCCTTATTTGTGATTCTTCTTTCGACAATGAACGCACTCAATTTTTATGCTCTGATAGGTGGACAATCACTTGGCTTTAAGTCTGAATGTACACGAACTTCGCACTGCCAGCGTATACCGCCCAAAAAACGTCTTGGAGCTTTCAGTGGTTTCGCGTGCCCAATGTTGCCAGTTTTAGACAGTCAGAATACGACACTACGATCATTGATATTGTCTTGTCATGCGTTTCTTGGGGAATTCGTCTCGGTCAGAAAGTTAAGCAACCATTCTTAAAGGTCTTTCTAAAACGTACAAAGAGCCTTAACCCAACCTCTGTCTACAAACACGCAAACAATTAAACAAAAGAAACTACCGCGATATGCACCAACTACACCGACAGAAAAAAGAAAAAACGAGCACATCACCAAAACTCACACTTCCAAGCAGCAAGTCATCGGGAATGCACCCTTACGCCCTGTCTCCAGCAACACACCAAGTGCCCATCCGTCCTCAAACTCCTTCACGACGCTGACGCGTGCGCCAGGCACCAGAGTGAGTTCGTCAGCCTGCTGCGCGGCATACGCATAGACAACCATAACCACTCGGGTCATTATGCCGCCCGCGTTCGCTGCGCCGCTTGGCGGGTAGTTGGCAGCGCGCGAATTTGGATAGTCGTCTTCGTCGTCTTCGTCATCCCACATCTCCTCAAACTCGCTATCAGCCAACGAACTCAATCGCCGCCGCACGATCCCGTCGGGCATGGTACCGGCGGATATCGGGGGCATAGGGGGCGGTGACGCCAGACTGCGCGCGGCGTCATCCATATACGATCCGCGAAGTGATACGGAACGCGTGCTGGCGATGGTACTTTGGCGATGGGTCGCGTTGGTCGTCATAGTCATGTAACTTGCTCGAGAGCGAGATGTTCCAGAGACGGCCGAGTATTGCGACTGAGAATGCGACTCGGTACGGCTCATCCCCATGCCGCCTCCAGTGCCACCCGTCACCCGACCGAACGAGTTCGATTCGCTGCTGCTAGAAGCGGCCAGAAGGGCCTTGGCTGCATCAGAGCCCGCTGTAACGACTACTGCGCCTGGCGGCGCACCCCCTTCGACTGCGACGAGCGGGAAGAAGCCCTTGTGAGCAGCCGTCGCTCCAAACGCCTACGAAAATTTTCCAAATAAGCAAAAAGCAAAATTGAAGGTCGCTAACCCATCCATCCGAGAAGGTTTCGAAGATAGCAACTTCCTCGCCCACCACGGTCAGTGCCAGCTCGTCGTCCGCTTGTGCTTCAAAAAGATTTGTGACTTTCGCGACTCGCTTCGCTGGAATTATCCTTTGCGCCACCGGCACTGGCATACTCGGTAGCGGTACCGCGCCTAAACTTGAGTCGGAAGCTTTCTTGGGCATCGGCACTCCCGATGCCAATTGTCGTCCTGACGGCACCTGGTGCTGACCCACGTCCATAGAACCACCGCCATCATTGTGCATTACAGTGAAGCCCGTGTTAAGGCTGACGCCACCATTTGAATTAAGGACAGTGTTTGGCACAGTACCCGCAGAAGACTGCGAGCCATTGCTTGTGAATGAGTTGACAGGGCCTTTGAATGTTGTTGTGCTGTGCGTTGCTCCTACGGTGTTGGTGGATGAGTTGACCGCAGGCGGTGAAGATGATGGTGCGGGCATCTCGACAAACGATGGAAGGCCTGCCGGGGCCAAGGAGGTGAATGGTGGCGGCGGGCCATTAGGTGGGGGGTATGTCCGCGTTGAAGAGAAAGCTGTGAATGCGCTTTGGGTCTGGGGAACAAACAGTTGCTCACGGAAAATTGGTTGTTGCTGTTGTTGATTTTGTTGTTGTTGGGGCGGTTGTCGTTGTTGTCGTTGCTGCTTGTGGTTGTGTTGAAGGGCATCGGAGTCGTGGTCGTCCTTCTTCTTGCCGATGCTGCGATCCAGCGACGGGGTCCAGAACGAGTCAACACCCATCTCAATCCCCAGATTCTCCCCCTTCTCTTGGAGATGCTTTGAGTACACCTTGTATGCCAGTGCGGAAAATATAATCAGTCCCGCGACCAGCGCAACACTCACTCCAGCAACAAGGCTTCCGCTGACTGGTGCTGCTGTAGAACTTGAGTTGGATGAACCGACTGTAGCCGAAACAGTTGGGTAGACCACAACTCCACCCACATAAGAAAGTGTGGTGACGGACGGATCCGTGCAGCATATATCGTCGTTTGATGCACAGTACGACACCATATCGTCACTTGCCATGAATCCACATGCGTTCGTTGTTAAGTCGGCGGGTATGCTCAAAAAACACTCTGAGTAACCTTCCGTGTTCAACAATGTGTCCAAAGCCAACAGGTCACTTTGGCGGACATCGATCTTGTTCGTTTGAACCCACTCAGTGGGTGGAGATTGGCATCCAGAGCTGTGGAAAACGGCGACATACGAGTCCACAGCAGCTTTGGCGGAAGCGGGGCAGAGGAGGGGAATCTTGGATGGGGCAGAGCAGCCCTTAGATACGGCATAGTATACAGCCTCGATGCAGTTCCAGGCGTATTGGTAGCGCATTTCGCCAAAGGCTGAGACCAGCGCAGAGCCGGCGGTGCATCCGTGGTTGGAATCGGTGAAGGTGGATGAGATGGACACGTTCCCCAGGAGTGCGTTGAAGTCACTGATTGAAATAGCGACGGGAAAGCCCTCGAAGGCGGCGCCGCAGAGGGTGGTTGCGGGCAGGGCATTGCAAGTTATACTCATGTCTACGGTCTATGTCAGTGCTGCGACTATGCTGCACGATATTGGATTATGGATTGATTAAAACAAACCCAAATTGGCTGGTGCGCCTCCGCGCCCACACAGGTCCTCGGGCTGCGCTGGATCAGCTTGCTAAAGAGCAGCACTTCGTCCGAAGTGTGGCACGGCTTTCGCAGTTTCGGCATGTAGGTTGCTTAAACATTACGTCCACCATGAACGTCAGCTCAAAACAGCAAGGTTGCCCGGTGACTAACGATGACCATACAGCGCGAAAGCGTGTTCGTCATTCCAGAAAACGTCTGCTAGTTTCCCAGCTCTACGGTATTGCCACACCACTGCCGAATTTATTACACCAATGCCAGGGACGTTGATGTCACGGCGCCGCCAATCACGGTCAGCACTTTCGCATACAGAATGCATGTTGAAGCACACTCGCGCCGATGTCGAAAACTAGATCTTCCACTGACCAATCTCCGCGAAAAGCTTCATTGCTATTTGCGATACCGACGGCGGATGATGGGTTCGAACAAAAAAAGTTTAGCAACACGAAAATATGTTGCTTAGGTCGCGCAATCTACCGTGCAAATTTTGTTGCCAGATACAGTTGTTTGCAAGTTTGCATAGATGGTGGTCAAATTCGGAGAAATGGTGTGAGGACAGCCTCTATTCGAGGGGACCACCTCAAACCACATCGAGCGACGTATAATCGGTGTATCTGGAAATGTAAGTGAGGTATGTTTATATGAACCATCCGCGGAGGTTTTTTGAGCGACAGTTAGCGATTAAGTAATCTTATAAGATGCAGTTCTTATTCAACAAGCATCTGGAGTTCCAGAACAAAAGGGACGATTTTTTCGTTGAGAAAGGAACAAGGGCCTTAACTTTCAAATTTTGTTACTTTAAAAAGTACACACCGACATCGTCTGATTTTCACCAACGAAGTACTTTCACATATTGAAGAAAAATTTCAAGCGCCTTTGAAGGACTTTATTCGAATCTGACGCTTCGTGTCGGTGACCTCTCCAGTTCCTCCGTAAGATTACGAAAAAATGCTGCATCATCAGCACTTCGTGGTGGGCTGGATTGGCGTGTCGGGCTAGGCGCTTCGGAGGCTATTGAATCGTCATGTGTGAAAACTCTGTGAGCCGTTTCGCTAGTCATTTCGGGAGACCATGCACGGGGCTTCAATCTCGTTGGGTTAAAAGAAGGATCTCGTAAGCCCTGTTTTAAAGCCTCCCTCAATCGGTGTGATTGTGGCGCGTCGGAAATATTTTCGTTTGTTTCTGAGACCGCTGCCTCCGCGAAACCTTGCTCTTTGAATGTTGGAGTTCCAATAATGTGAAGATTTTTCACAAGTCTTTCAGTTCGCGCTTCGTCCAGCTTTGCAAGGTCATGCCTAGCTCTTGCCAATTCTTCCTTTCGGGCCATCCACTCGTTTTCAACAGCGTCAAATTTTTCGTCCAGATTATTGGTGTCAAGTTTTGATTCAAAATCTTTCCGATTTACGCCGACAGCCTTGGCAAGAGACAACGCGTGAAGATGCGTTGAGTTGGTTTGGTGATCGAGAAAGCCTTTTCTCGCTTACGATAATGAAATCAGTTTTCAAAAACCTTTCTCTGGCAGTACCTTCCGCGATGCGACGCAACGTTTTCGCTCTCTGTTCCTTCTCGATTGCATCGAGCCTGGAAACTCGGTCATTATGAGAGTCTTCTACATCTTCAATTGTCTTATTCAGCCGGATTGTTTTCAAATAAAGGCTTTTACCCATCATTTTTTGCCACCACTTTTCGACAATATCATTCATCTTCCAGTCAGCATTTTCCCAAGCTTTCTTGTCGCCTTTCAGATCATCCGTAAGTTTCGACAAATCAGCGGCGATTTTTCTTTGAAAATATTCTGAACAAGAACGAACGAGCTCAATTATCGAACCTTTTCCGCAAATAATCCTTCTCGTCGGCGCGAATCTTCTCTTTCATTTTACTTTGGTAATTGACTATAAACTCAGGATACTTGTTGAAAATTGCGTATTGTCCACGCATAAGTGGTTTGAAAGATTCAAAAAATATAACCGGCGAATGCTCATCGGGAGTTTCAGAATGCAAACGGTATGCGGATATGATGACTTTGTCGATTGAAACAGGATTTACCCTTGAAAAGAAGTACTGATAATCTTCGGTCCTTTGGGCTGCCAAAAGGGCCGTCCTCGATGCCATCAGGTAGGCACACATGAAATAGTACATAAATGCCGGTGGGTTCGTTACAAAGTGGTCCCAAGACTTGAGCCAGTCAGATTTCGAAGTTATTTCCGTAAATAGCGATTGCATCATTGCCCAGCCGTAAACTTGGGAAGTTATTTTGTTATTAATAAAGTGGCTGATAAGTTCGGGGTCGTGATATGCCAGTAGGTTTTCTAGAACTCCGAGACATTCAATGGGAGGATTTGGATAATACTCCCACCACTTTTGGCACCAGTTGGCTGGAAATCAATAAGCGAAAGATGTAAGTAGACAACCGGTAGAACTCAACTTAATACGGTCATAATGACTTCAAATCCAGAAAACATATCGTTCGCAAACAGTTTAACAAACGGAAAAACAATACTTGGCAGGTAATCCAGATCCTCAAATATAGGCGACCAATGAGCCAAACAGGATAAAGTTCTTCGCAGTATTTAGCTTGTGTCAGAGGTTTGTGGATCACCTTTCCATTGATTTTGATATTCGATCGCTTTTCAAAGGGAACTTCTTTCGGAAATCTTTTATCGACGGATGAATGTTTTTTTCCAGAAGAGTTTCATACGCTTCACGATTTTCTGGCAACCTCAATAAAAAGCGCCAAATCATGCACCTGGGGAAAAGGTGAGAAAGCTTCAATTTTTGGTAATTTAAAAAGAAAAGAACCGGTAATCAGCTGGGTAGCTACCGTAATGCTTCAAATATTTTAACAAGCGGCGTCGATTCAAAAGGGAAGTATCTTCCTGGAAAAAATCAGTCATTTTTCACAAGAAAGATGACATACTTTAGCTTCGATCATCTCATAAAACGTTTTTGCCTGCTCTGCTTGAAGATTTACCCTTTTCGGAGAAGTCTGTCTTTTGGCTTTTTCACCGCCATCCTCTGAATGCTAAATCTAGATCAAAAGTTGTCGAAAAAGATTATCGCCGACCTCAAGATCTTCCAGGTCTTGCTCAGTCTGAAAAAACGGTTATATGCGCGAAGGTACTTTAAGGGACATTGGTTCTCTAGTACCTTTGGAAGCGTCGAATTAATCATGTAGTCGATGCGGATGAGTCGCACAGAGTATTTTGCGTCCATAAGGATAACTGACATTAATGCACCATCGTGAGAAAGAGCAAAAGACCGAAACTGCAAATTTTGTGAGGTTGCAGGAGATGACAGGGTCGAACCAGATGGCGGCCTTTAAACTGCCCTAACATTTTTGCATTTTCAGTATCAACAAACATGAGCTGTCCAGTGCTAGATAAAACGGCAGCCACCTATATTCAGCATAGTCAAATTATGTGTCATCTCTGTTTAAATACCGTCGAAGTCCCTATGAATTCAATTTGGGAAATAACTGTTTTCTTAAACGCTGGAATCAAAATTTCGTGGAGAAGCCGCTTTTCAAACAGATTCCACACGTAAATAGAAGAGGATCTGTATTTTCGTTGGCTTTTCAAACAAGTACAGATAAAGATTCTCACAGCCCACAGTAAGCCATCAATTCATCATTGTGCGAAACAGAAAATTGAGAAATGCGCGGAATGAGCATCCTGGTGTCCGCCCAACTGGGATCATCCTTTGTTGGAAGGATATTTTCCAATGTTATTTTCCAACGCAACCCAAATGTTTCTGAATCCCAAATCAGAATGGAACCGTCGTTGAACGCTGTAATTATGGCATCTCCGGTTGCTGAAAAACTCGCCTACGATAAAGTTGAGCATTGAAAGATGAATTAGATTTTGCCTGTTGCACACCCGGTCCCGATCCCATCAAAACACGCTTCCTCTCCCACTTTTCAGTGTCCCATATAATGGATTCAGTTCGGCTGTTTGAGATAGCAAAAGCCTTGCTGGGGTGAACTGATATTCCTGCCGGCTCTGATCGGTGATAGGCAGGAAGTCGAGCAACTAATTGATCGGTATCTTTATGACAGCAATAAGCGTTCGAAATGATATGATACTGCTGTTAAATTCTACCTATATTGTAGCAATGGATAGAGTTGTCCGACAGCCCAAGGATGATTTCTCGTCTCCGGACAGAGTTGAAAGACATGCAAACAGCTGAAACCCCAGTTCGAGCAACGAGCCAATGCCTCAAAATCCGAACAGTTGGCTGCATAACACGATGTTTGGACCAACCTATTCTTCGGACAATCCAACGCAAATACATGACCCCTTTGATCTGCAGCAGCTAAAACAAATGCGAATTGTGATGCATACGCGTGCTGATGTGCGTCGGGAACTTTGTTCAAAGTATCTTGAACAAAGGCTACTGGCATTTCTCTGCTCATGGCGATACATGAAAACGAAATCGGTCGTGCGAATGCCTGGCCGGTTTGCGCGATTACTGCTGCCGGAGAAGGCGTTGCGTTGAAGATTTTGAGCAGCGACCTTCGTTGTTAGTGGTCAGTTGTGGTTCGTTGAGCAATCTTTTACTTGCCCTTTGCTCGACTTTCCCATCACCATCTTACGCCATTCTGGAAGTCGAAGAAGAGTGCCTTCTTTCGCGTCTCCCACGTAGATAGTGCGAGGTGGCGCAGACTCAGCTTGCATATCAAGTAGCTTTATCGGATTTCTATTTATGTGCATTCATTCGCTCCCCACAGCTGGCACTACAGGAACACTGGACGGCTTCCGCTGTCTCCGAGCTATCCGTCTCTCCATTAGACCACTCCTATACTTGCATTCAATGCTCTGAAAATAGCTGAGGAGCCCACTTTCGTTCAGATCCGTTTGCGGTGTGGAACTTCCTGACAATTGCGTCTCCACAAGCCACTTCTGACCAAGAAGAGTAATCAACTGAAACTCGGATAGGTAGTGCTTGCGTTTTCCAGTGTCTATAATCTTTCCTATTTCGCAGCAAAACGTTTGCCTCCGTCCTTGTCGCAAACTCAAAAGCACCCGACTGAAACCAACAACAAACTCATAGACACCATCTGCAGATATTGTACGCAGAAATTTTATGAGCTCATACTCCGGATCACCTGGTTTTGCCTTATTGGACGTCACTTTCCCTGGGCAGTTGTCATCGTCCTCGAAAATAAACCAATCAGCAATCGCAGAAAGAGCGCAAAACAAAATCGGGCCGATTGATTTAATCTGAACAAGGACGTTATTAATCATCTGATTTCATCGTCTTACATTCTTATTTTTTCGTATGATCATCAGAATTTGCTTGCAATGCGTTTCAGCTCGTCTTCTCCAAATAAATAAGTCATCTTTCTTAAGCGCATAATGCATAGAATATATACAAATGCAGAGACAATTACTTTCGAACGTAATTACGTTTTCGATTGTGTGGTTTCCGACATTTCGTTCCCCTGTCCAACCTGGCCTTTCCACACTCGCATTTTCGGTGTACGCTTGATTGGAGAGCTCAAAATTTCCCAAATAGCAATCAACAACTGCTTGTTGTACCAAAAACGACGCATGAACGAATGAATCGCAAACATTTTCGTCAAACCACTTTGCCAAATGCTCCCAGTCGTACTCTACCCCAGAAAATTCACCAAGCCTATAGGTATATAAGTATATTCATAAATTTGCGCACTCACATTATCATTATTTCTGAAACCTTTTGTCGAGCAGAAAATGCGTCAACAGAGGCACCAAGCCCAATGTCAGTTTTAATGTCCTCAAATTCTCTAAAGCATTCAAGGGCCTGCAACCATTTCCCTTGGATCCGAAATGCTTCTCCTTTTTGCCAGAGGAGTTCGCTGAACGTCAAAACCTGCATTGAGGTCATATTTTCTACTTTGTAAGTTTCCATGACTTTGATGTACAGATCGTCACTTAAAGCTGCCAACTCGTCACTGAAATTTGGGAACCCTGCTTGCTTTGCAGCATCTGATAACAAGGAATAAATCAAACAATAACGGAGAATCCAATCATCTTGGTTCCAGCCCATGAGGCACCCTGCCAGTCCGCTGAACAGAGCAAAGCTGGCTATTGATTTCTTATGTGAAGACAGAATTCTTAATATTCCACCGATGGTAAAGTCAACTCCTTCGAACGCGGAATACAATCCCACAGATGGCAAATTTTTGCTCAAACGCGGGAACTTCCTCTCAAGGAAAGAGACAGAAAATCTCATTTGCTCCTCGCTTGTTTTTTTGATGAATTTTTTCATTTCGAACAAATATGCGGCTGCCTGGGCATACTGCAAAAGCAGATTCTGTGGGAATATAAATCCCAGATGTTTGAGAGATTCGAAGTAAAATCGAACAGACTGTGTACGATCGCTTCGTGCAAAGTTCAGAATGGCAGGAGGAAACATACCGACGGAAAACATACCCGAGCTCAAAGTGCACTTGACCAAGAAGTTTGCATTCGTTGGCTAGCTCTAACTCGTTTAATTTGATTGAACTTTCCTGGCGAATATTTTGGAGTATATCGTAATATTCCTTCGCTCTAAAAGCGCTGCAAGTCATAGCCGCTTCGGCGAAAGCTGCCGACACTATCTCGTGTTTCCGTTCTGCATTATTATTCAACTGCAATAGGTGATGGATAAGAAGTTGCATCAGGGAACTCCGCCGTTCACGGCCTGTTTCAGTATTGAGCTTTTCATGATAATAATTTGCAAACAGCTCATTCATCGCTTCTCTTTTGGAGGGAATTATTGTTGATAAAATGCCTCGTTGAATCAGGTAATGCGAAAACTTCAACAAGTCAGCAGTTTCACCGCGTTGGAGAAAGTGATATTTGTCATTTTCTAGCAACAAACTGTACAAAGCCGCTGGCCTGAAATCGATGTCTTGGAGGGAATCTTGAATTGCCGACTTGCAAATGATTTGGCTTAATTCACGAACATTAAAATGTTGACCAGACACTGCTGCAAGACGCAATATTACTTTTATTGGGCCTGCTAGTTTGTCGAACCTAAGTGATAGTTGAACTTATTGGGCTGTCACTGAGCACTCAAACTCACTGAGAAACAACAACGCCGACCGCTTCTTTCGGAAGGTCGATAGAGCAACTGACTGAATAGTCCAGTTCATTTTCTTGCACTTCAACCAGATTTTCTTCTTGCAAAATGTTCAGTAGTATATTGGCGACTAACGCTAAGCCTTGGCTGCGTTCTAGAATATCTTGAACCAACTTTTGTGATATTGTGTCTGCAGACGTCAGCTTAAGCCTGAACTTGAACCGAATAAGTTGTTCGATTTCTTCGAGACCGAAGGGTGCCAAATCTATTGTGTGCTTTGAAAGAGTACGAAGAACTTCGAAATGGTCTACTTGAGGCCATTCCTAAATCCTTTTGAGCTTTGAAAAGATTCTGAGCTCACCTCAGCTGGTCGACTTGAAAGCACGAAAAAAACGCTCGGACATTTTTTCATCAGTAACGCCAGTAACTCGTAAGAATAAGAGTCACACCACTTGGATGAATCTTATGAATGCTGGTTGTTGGTGCAAACTTACCTGCAAATCATCCAAAATCAATGCAAGTTTGAATCCAGCCGCCGTGAGACTCTCCAAAATTTTTGATATGATACCAGAGAGACGAGGAAGAATATCGATCGCAAGTTGCACGCTGGACTCCGACGATTCAAACACACCAGGAATGTATTTCATAAGTTCTATTGATGACGGAGGCTCTCCCAAATGATTCAGATACTGCAACACCAGTGATTGCTCCAAATTCAACGACTTCCTGTTCAAACTTCCAAACTGTCCGAATTGACTTTCTTCGAGGTTTCCACCTGAACTTTGAGCATTAGCCACTGATTTCTTTGAGTGACTCGTCCCCTTGCCCTTATCAGCAATTGAATTGTCGCTGTTCAGAGGTTTCATTTGGACTGATGATGACGAATGCTTTGACTGGTTGGAATCTTTGTACGATTCGGTTACACGACCGACTTGAGATTCTTTTGACATAAATAGCTGTCCATCGCGGGGTGGAAATAAACTGGACCGTTTTCCATCACCGTCTAAAATGCTCATCGCGACCGATCTCCTCTTTTCATTTGTTTCCGAGTTTTTCATTGAGTTTCGGGTGTTCGCAGAGAACTTGCTGCTTCTTTTGCTTGCAAAAGGAGATATTTGCTTCATGTCCACGCGCGATTTGATGTGATATGAAAGTTCTCGCATGATTTCACCGAATATAAATAAAGAAGATTTTTGCTGATGCTCAAAGCTTTGGCCAGAGCTTGGAGAAAACAATATCAGTTTTGGTAGGGCCCAAAAAAAAAAAAACCATGTACCAAATGATCACAGAGCGATCTTGAATGATTCTCTTTTCGCAATATCCTCGTAAGGCAGTTTTTCCTACTCCGCTACGGCCGGCGATAAAGATGCTTTCGACTTCTCCTTCCAGCCAGTTTACAACAGAATTCAGAATTATTGATTTTTCTGAGTCCCGGCCAACCAAAACACTGTCATCAATCGTATTTTTCTTTGTTTTCGGAGTTGCCTTTTTGCTCGGAGCGAAAATACTGACCGGAAGGGGTACCCCTGGATATTTCCACATGGAGATCTCAAACAAGTCAAGCAGGATCACCTTTGATTGCAACGGATCCCATCCCTTCGTTAAATTCGAATGCATCTTTGCATGCCACGTAAGTCTCTTCATCACAAATAGCTGTTCCTTCAGACTGGGGTAGACACATCAGCCGTGCTGCGTTGTTCACGCACACTCCTAAAACAGTTCCATCACATCGCTGACCGTTTCCGACGATTCCCGAAAATGCAGATCCAGTGGCTATCCCTATTGAAAACTTTGACCCAAATAATTCTCCGAATAACGGAATCATGTGCAGCGCCGCGCTCACAACTAATGACTGTTCACCCTTCTCGTGCGAAAACCCGTCAAGCCCCCAAACAAGCAATGCCGTAACTCCCTTGTCATCGCAATTGAGCTGGCGAAGGCAACCTTCGTATTTCGCGATTGTGGAGAGAATTATCATAGTTGCTTTTTGCAGCAAATTCACGTTTTCTGGAAGATGTACTGATTCTGGCGAGAACTCAGCCATTTTCAAAAACATCACTGTGACGCTTCGCAACTGGTCGTAATTTTCGAGCATTTTTGACAGATTCAAAATTTCGGGTTCTTTGGCTTCTTCTTGAACTAAATTCCGATTAGATTGCGAAAAGACGTTAGAGATCGCTCTGACGAGATTGACGCTCGAATTTCTTATGCTTAATCCACCTTCATTTGTCTGATCACCATCAGGGCCGATTTGCTCAATGATAGGAATTGGGCAGTTCGACAAGTGTCCCAGCAAATGCATCGCTGAACCGACGGTGTTTCGAGCTGAAGTTGTATTAAATTTGCTAGGGCTATCTGGCGGTTTGATTGGTACTGAATGTGCGTCTATTAGCCTTCGAATGCTGTCGTCCACGAAGATTGTTGCTTTAGACATGTTTGGAAGTTTGACAGAAGGTGCTGATGGGCTTCGCATGCTCTTGCTATTTTGTTGCTTGATCAATTCGGCTATTTTGAAAAGCAAAGGCTTTTGCAGATCAAAGGCGTCGTCGCTCGACGCAGATGATATTATTCGGTACTTCAGTCCTTGGGATTTTTTTAGTTCAGCAAACTTGGCAATTTCTTCTTGAACTTGCGGGCACAAATGCTGCATCAATTCGGAACTGAACACTAAATCGCCTTCTTTCCCAATCGCGAGATACTCCGCGGCGAGCTTCATGGACTCTCCAGCGACAAAGTACTCGATGCGCTCCGCGTCGCCCGTTTTGCCGCCGACATGAACATGCGACGTCATTCCGAAGCCAAGCCCGATATGAATCTTCAGTGCCTGCGGCTTGCACACGGTCGACGCAAAGTCGAGTGACAGGTCCCCCGACGGCCTGCGTTGGGCTATCATCGAGCTTGCGAAGCTGTTCGAACCGCGGCTGTTGCTCGCGCTGGCACTCGCAGTCGATGGCTGCCGATTGCGCGACATCGACGGTGCATACGACATCGGCGTCGACGACAGGCGCTTCGTTGAGACGGAGGGCGCCATCGAAAATCTCTTCGGCCCTTGCGTTGGCGTCGCGCTTTTGCTGTCCGAGTCGCTTTGGTTCGACGATTTTGCTGCCTCCACGGTTGCGGGTATCATGATGTTGTATTCAAGGAAGTATGAGAGCAAGTCGAGGCAGCACAACAGTGCGTTCAGAATTGTGAGTTCCGTGTCCGGCGGATTCAAGCCTGGCTTAATTTCCCTTCACGGCTTCATTTCAGCTTTCTAAAGCAAATATCATTGGCGTACCAAGAAGCAATTATGGCATCTCCTGCAAATTTTATGATGGATCCATTGGCCTGTCTGACACGGCGGATAATTTCGATTATCGGCGGGTTCAATAATTCCTTCACTTTTGCTCCACCATCGTCTCCATAGTGATTTTTCAGATGGCTCGTTAATTTGGAATATCCTGAATAAAAGTGTCAAAAAAGTATTTATGAATTTTCGAACTGCACCGGATATGTCGACGATGACAGTCAAGCCGAACTCGCACACATCAACCCACGGAGGCTCGGGCAGGTGATTCTGCAGCACTAAGTCGCGCACGTGCTCGGGGACCAGACTGAATAGATTGATTGTGTCTTTCGTCGTGGTCTTTCTTCGCGTTAGATTTCTTGCTGGAACTTTTGCCGAATCAGCCGCAATACCGTTTTCCGGTAAGGGAGGCGGTAAAAATGGTATGTCGGGCAAAAGCACGTTGCTTTTACGGCCGACAGTCAGCAATCGATCCATATTCGGGCGATCCCTCAATGTATGAAGTAAATCACAGGTTTTTTCTTTTAAGGTACAATGGGTAAATCCCTTTGAACATGCTCCGCTTTTTGGAAGTGCAATGTGTATGAGCCCGTTCGGCCCTCGATTGCAACGGCTGCAGCCGTGACCTGACAGACACTTTTGTCCTTCAGTTTCATTCCAAAACTCGCATGGACAGCATGACGCAAGTCACTCTATATTAAGCTTCCCCAATGTTTGCGAAGAGGAAAGTAACTTGCAAATTCCTTGGCAATAGGCTCGGAATTGGCAGTGGAGAGCTTCACATACGCAAGCTGAGCAGAACATCCTTACTGTTGAAGCAAAAGCTATCTTCAGTCTAAATCCGAGTTAATCAGCTTTGGAACAAAATGAAGCTCAAAACTGAAAATCACTAAGAACTCCAAATAAAAGCTGCCCGTCTAACATGTATCAGTTTTATTATATTTTCCACTGTTTTAAACTTTCACAAGACTCCATTTGAAACGAATCGAACGCTTTGACCGAAGTATTGTCGGAAGACGCAAACAATGATGTTTTTGTGTTTTTGAACAGGTATTCTCGATGGTTTTCTTCCTGCAAACATCGGTAAACCAGCGTCTTGTAGTGCTGTGGAATCGAAACATAATTTTTACTACAAAGGCAAAAAAATAATATGGTCAGGCGAACCTGGCTTTCGATCTGCGACTCGAACTTTAATAAAGACTTAGAGTCCGTCGCGAAATATTTTTCAAACATATCGGGATTGACGTAATATCGCACACCGTTGAAGGAAGTTTTTCGGTCGGACGAAAATTCGGGGGCTAGTCCCCAACTAAAAGCACCAAAACCGGAACTTCGATCACGGGTCCAAATAAGGCCGTATACTCCAGAAAAGATATTGATGACGGTATGAAGAGCAAGAAGAGCCAATGGAATCAGTTGGAGCATGTGGACATATTTGGGAAGAGGGGTTTTCTTGCTTTTTGCGAAAGCAGTGTGTTTGAACAAGCGGCGATAGTATGGCCCAGCAAGAAACTCGATATCCGCGTCTGAATTCACGATAAGCGAGGTCCAGAAAGTGAAGAAAACCAATCGCGAACCGTTAACGTGCGGGGCATCGGCGAAGAACAGGTCGAACACAACACGCGGAGTCAGTTTTTCCGCGAAACCGCCGGGTACGAAGGCGGGACCTGTACCGTGGGAGGGTGGACGGAAGGCCTTTCCCTCGGCGGAGTCTGGGTCGACGCCGAGCAGGTCGTACTGGCTGCGCTTGTCGGGATCACTCAACACAGCGTATGAATGTGCCACGGCCTTGAAGGCGTCGTCGCAGCCGTCGTCGGCGCACTTGTCTGGATGCAGAAGAAGCGCAAGCTGGGGCGATTTGTCATCAAGTTGAGATCGCACGCCAGCACACAAGAATGAGCACATGTACCTTTCTGTACGCGCGCTTGATATCGGCGTCGGAGGGTGCTGGGGAGCGAGCGAGGCCGAGGACGCGGTACAGATCGGGCGACGGCAGCAGGCCGCGGATGCGTGCGATTTCCTCCTGGGCGGGGGACATTTTATTTGGCGCAGAAGCGTTCAGGCTGGCGCGGGCTCAAACCGCCGCGACGGAGCGTGAGCCGCGCTCACCGTCAACTCGGCGGCGCCGTCGCTGCGGTCCCTTCGCTGCGCCAGCCACCGGGACGCGTTCTTGTGGATGGGCCCGTCGTACGCCAGCACCAGCAGCGGGTTCAGCATCTCCGTTGTCGAGAAGAAGAGCTCCGCCGCAAAGTCCACCCATGCGGGCGCCTCCCGTCCAGTCACGACCTCCCAGAAGATCACTGAAACCCAGATTACTGTTGGTGTCTTTCACCGGTTCTCATCATGCTCACCTCCACAGTATGGCAGCCATCCCACGAAGTACGCCCCCACGATGATCAGGCACTGCACGAGCAGCTCCTGCTCTTTGTTTGAGTCCCTCTTCCTTATGCCATATGTAGCTTTACACGAGGCACTGCCATTCTGGCTCAATGAAGTTGTTTCGATCTGCATTTTTCTGTTGACTGTCCGTACTCGAATATAAATCTTTGCGTAAGAGTATACTATCACCACTACCGCGGCTGAAACTAGGCCAAATGAAATTAAAGTGTAGGCAAGGGCCTTTGGCCACGCCACAAGGCAGTAGGTGTGGCTGTTCCGCAGTACGTATGTGCTCCCCGCTATATTCAAAATAAATGGCATTACTGCAACGAGAGAACTGAATATAGCTGCAGCAATCACAAAGCCTGTTGCGGAGTACGGTTTGATGTTCAGTTCCTGAATGATCATGAGAAATCTGACGCAGGAAATCGCGCCACACAGTAAGACAGACATGAAGGCAGAAAGAATAGTGATTGATCCGTGTATCTGGCAACTCAAGGCCTTTGCGCCGCCCGGCAGGTAGTCCTGAACGTCCCCGGACTCGAGCAGCGCCACGGCCAGGGTCAGGGTGTTGCAATCAAACACCAGGTCGAAGACGGAAGTCCAGAACATGAAGAACGACGGCGGCGCAAGCTCGTGCGCGTACGCCGCGTTGGACGCGACCAGCGCGCCGTTGAACAGTAACCCGAAGCCGGCGGACGCCACCTTCGCACTCAGAAACGCAGTGTCGGTCGCCATTGTGAACACAATGACTTCTGCCGCCTCAGCCGGCAGCATCGGCGTCACCCTGTCCGACAAGCAGAAGACCGATCTGTGAGCCTGCCCTAGCCCCCGCCCGCCACCGCCCTCCAGCCGTCCTGAGTCACTGATCCAAACAACACGCGTGCGCCCGCAGTAACCGTGCCGTCCTCGAGTATCTGCACACAAATGGCCTGACTGCGGCCGCCGATGCCCTGTCTGCCGAAGCTGGCATTCCGCCACCAGAACCTGGATCGAAGCCATCGGGCATGCTCGAGCGCAAGTGGTCCACAGTCGTGCGACTCCAGAAGAAGGTGAGTCTGTTGGTTCCACACTCCCACAACGTCAAACCTCTGGCCATGTTCGTTTTATCCCTCCACGCCTTGCATATTTACCGCTGCGGTCTTCAGGTTATCGAACTCGAATCGAAGCTCGCTGCTCTGGATCCGAAGAAACCTCC
Organism: Entophlyctis luteolus; assembly: GCA_027604725.1. NCBI lineage: Eukaryota > Fungi > Chytridiomycota > Chytridiomycetes > Chytridiales > Chytriomycetaceae > Entophlyctis > Entophlyctis luteolus. Next base: position 29,426 of record JADHYT010000092.1, read on the forward strand.
AGCCAACACGGACTTCCTCCCTTCCCTGCCAGCATCCTATGTACTCTCCGGCCACAGAGGATCCGTGACGCACGTGGTGTTTCATCCAGTGTTTTCGACCGTCGCGTCGTGCTCGGACGACGCTACGATTGTCATTTGGGATGTTGACACGGGGGCGATCGAACGAACACTGAAGGGGCACACGAAGGCGGTAAATCATATTGCTTATGACGGCGAAGCTCGAAGCGGTAGTTTGCTGGGTGAGTTATGTCTTCTTGCGGCGTTTGCCGCCGACATCGTGTTGATAGATTGCTTATCTAGCTTCTTGTTCGTCTGATTTGTCCATCAAAATATGGGATGCGAAAAGTGACTACAAATGCTTAAAGACATTGCATGGACATGACGATATCGTGTCTTCCGTCGAGTTTGTTCCACCCGGCGATTTTCTGGTTTCTGCAAGCAAAGACAAAACCATCAAAGTGTGGGAAGTTGCAACCGGGTATGCTTTAGAGATTCTTTCAGTTTCATACTTAGTTATGCATTCCCCCAGCTATTGCATGCGCACGATTTACGGTCACACCGAATTCGTCAGAATGGTAACACCCACTTCGGATGGCAGACTTTTGGCGAGTTGCTCCAACGACCATGTGAGCGTCTCTTCGAGTGCTGTGTCTGAAGCTGCCCTTGCTCAAATTGCCTTTTTTGGACAGACCATACAAGTTTCCTCACTGTCGACGGGGGAAACTGTGAGTACGATTACTGGTCACAGTCATGTCGTCGAGTGCGTGGCATTTGCTCCTTTTGAAGCTTGTAGAACTATTTTGAAAACACTGAACAATGGAGGCGAGGTACAATGCTGATTTCTTCTCCTTGAATTTAATCATTGTTAAAGGCAAAGGTTGGTCAGTTTGTCGCCAGCGGCTCTCGAGACAATTCAATTCGTATCTGGGACAGCGAAAGTGGGGCATGTGTATTCGTTCTGGTGAGCAATTGGATTTTTTTCTTTGTGGTCAACGGATGTTTAAATTGGTAAAAATAGACAGGACACAATAACTGGGTGCGATCATTGCAATTTCATCCGAATGGAAAATTCCTTATTTCTGCGTCTGACGACAAGTCGATGCGGGTCTGGGATCTTGGACAGCCTCTTCCTCACAGCGGGGTCAAATGCATTCACGTTGCGGACAACGTACAGTCGCAGTTTCTCACGAGCGTCGCTGTGCACTTGAGGGGCTACGTGGCTTGTGGTGGCGAGAACGGAAGCGTGAGCTTTTTTAGATGCGGGTAGTGCAGTGGCTGGCTGGCACTGCTGTTGCTGTGTGGAAAGTATTAAAGCTGGGGCTGCGGCTGGACTGAGATGGACGGCTGAATATGGACGGACGCCTTGTGGCGCTGGTTGGCACACACTTGGCATTTCGAAGACTCCTGTCTCGATGGCGCCTCCCCGCCGCGAACAGCCACTGCCGCAGTCGCCTCCGGATGCGAGCGAAGCGCGACCCGCGCCGGCCCCCAGCGTACAAAGGGACAAGGAGAGAGACAAGGAATCCCTCTTTGCGCGCTTGGCGCTGTCAACCCAACCCCTGCGGTGGTCTCCGAAGGCCTCCGTCGCCGCTCTGGCTGCAACCCTCCCGCGCTCCAGTACGAACGGCAATGACTCCCCGCGTACGCATGAGGCTACTTCCACGGCCGATATTTCGGTGCGACGGTCAAAGTCAAACGGCTGGAAAGCAAAGGCGCACTCACAGCCTCTGAACGACCGTACACACTCTCCGGCTTCCATAAACAGCTACAAGCCGTCCTCGAGTTGGATTACAAGTGGCTGGGGCGCCGTCGTTGAAGGGACTAACCCCGATAGAAAACCCCTCAGCTTGCCTTTGCCCATTGAACCACCCTCTGCAGCAACATCCGCGTGGCCTTCTACGCCGTCTCCCGTGCAGACGCTGAATATCACCGGCGCATGGCGCGACCCAAATCGAACCCCAGCACCAGACGGCGCACCGGAATGGGGCGGCGTCGCGACTTTCGCCTCGGACTTTGCCGTAGCGAACTCGGACGCCAACAACGACGACGCGCACGCCGTGCATGACCATGCCAACAGCCTGCGGCAGCCAAAGTTTTCCAACGCTCCCTTCGAAACTGTCGGTGATGGCCGCTGGAAAATTCTCGACATGATTGGCTCGGGCTCCTTCGGAGACGTTTTTGCCGGCATTGAAGTCGCATCGGGCCTGAATGTTGCCGTGAAGCGGGAACTGATATCAAGTCGGCGGCAGCTGCTTCCGCATGAAAGTAATACTGCGTGTCGTTTTGTTGATCCCTTCTGAACTCAATCGGACAGACACCATATATTCATTGTTGAAGCGAACTGAAGGATTCCCACGAATATACAATTTCGGGACGGAAGGTCCATTCAATTTTCTTGTCATGGAACGTCTTGGCCCGTCTTTGCGGCAACTGGAAAAGGCGAGCCCTCAGCAGAAAATACCCCTTCGGACCATGGTCCAGCTGGTGCCGCAATTCATTCAGCGATTGCAGAAAGTGCATGAGCTCGGAATCGTCTTTCGGGATGTGGTAGGATTTTGGATTACTTGTCAAAAGTTTTCAGTGCTTGTGCTGAAAACACACCGAAGAAACCAGATCAATTTTGCATTGGACGGTACGGCCAAGACATTAGCGACCGTCCGACTGTATACTTGATCGATTTCGGCCTGGCAACTTCATTCCGGGATAATCAAGGCAAACACATCAAGAGCCCAAAACCACTTAAAAATTCTGCAAAAACCGGAACGGCCCGCTATGCTTCATTGAACGTTCATAAAGGAAAAATACATTCAAGGAGAGATGATTTGGAAAGTTTGGGTTACATGCTTGTGGAGGCTGTTAAAGGGTGGGTTCTGGTTCCAGTTTCATGTCCAGTTTGATTTTAAAATTGTGAAATATCAGACCACTGCCTTGGACTGGAATTAAGGCAGTGACGTCCGTTGATGGATGGCGGCGCATTGGCATCTGTAAGGACGATATGGTACTCGCGGAGCTGTGTTCAGGGATTCCCGAGGAGTTTGCAACTATTATTGAGCATGCGCGGGAACTCCGCTTTGCGGACGATCCGAACTACTCGAGACTCGTGAGTTTGTTTGTGGATCTCCTCTGGCGGCTTGACAATGAGGAAGACGCGAATGCCGACCGCCAAAGCCGTGCAGACAGCCGCACAGAACAGCCGCGCACCTTGCGGCAGCAGCGGCGTGGCCGCCTCGAGTGGCGTGTGGAGTTGGCCGACGACGGTGCGGACAACAGTGGATATTGGCAATAAATCCGTCGTGCCTCCAATAAACCCGGAAAAAATCCAGTGCCAGACGCAACAATGCTCAGTCTTCCCATCCCAGGCACGCGCACTGCAAACTCCACGGACGCGTACCGCAACACGAAGTCTGCCGAGCTCATGACTACGCCCTCTCCGGACATTGCCACCGTCTACGATGTCATCCAGCGTGGCTTCAAAACCATGGGCCCGCGAGAGGCCTTCGGCCAGCGCAAGGTCGTGCGCATAGTTGAAGAGTCTAAGGAGATTACGAAGAAGCTGCCCACGGGCGAGGAGGTCAAGGAAGTAAAAAAGTGGAAGTACTTTGAGTTGTCGCCGTACGAGTGGATTACCTGGTCTCAAGCGCAAACCCTTGTTACTGCATATTCGGGCGGCTTGCGCGCGTTGGGTCTGTCTCCCGGAGACAAACTCACTATTTTCGCCGACACTAGGTATCTCATATTAATTGGTTCGTTGGCTGATCAAGGCATCATTTAGTCGAGACTGGCTTTTTACGGCCATGGCTTCAATGCTCCAATCAATCACAATTACAACAGCATGTATGTTATGTTATCTGACGATCCACTGCCTGATAATTTCGTTTGCTTTTCAGACGCAACACTCGGCGAAGAAGGACTCACGTATTCACTTCAGGAGTGTGAAGTCACCACCGTCTTCACTAACGCAGAATTGTTGCCAATGATCGTGAAAATTGCGCCAAAGTGCAAGCAACTTAGAAACGTGGTTTACAACGGCGTTGCGGACGAAAAGGTCCTCGAGGCTCTCCAAAAACAAGTTCAAGGGTTCTCGCACCATTTGAAAGTGGTTTCGTTGGACGATCTGAAAGCTTTAGGTTGTGTTTTGGCCATATGTTTTTTTGAACGCTAAGCACCCACTTTAGGAGAAAAGCACCCGCATGCTCCTGTTCCGCCCAAGAAAGAAGACCTTGCCTTAAGTATGCTTATTTTTTTTCTTATGAATTTCATTGACATGCTTGTCTAGTTATGTACACGTCTGGATCGACGGGACCTCCGAAGGGAGTGATGTTGACACATGCCAACGTTATCGCCACCGTCGCTGGTGCGGTGAACTATGTCCAAACTTACACTGACGGCAATGAGGACGTTTATCTCGCCTTTTTGCCGCTGGCACATATTCTTGAATTTGCCGGTAATTTTCTTTGAATGTTGGTATTTATTGATACTTAATTTGATTACGTCCAGTCGAAATGACATGGATGTACATGGGAATCGCCATCGGATACGGCTCTGTGCGTACACTCACTGATTCGAGCGTGCGCAACTGCAAGGGTGACATTCGCGAGCTTCGCCCAACACTTCTTGCGGGAGTGCCAGCCGTGTGGGAATCCATCCGCAAAGCGGTTGAAGGAAAGATCCGCGAGTCGTCGGCGCTCTCGCAGTCTATCTTTTCTGCGGCTTTTCAACTCAAGTGGATGTTTTTGCAGTACGGTCTTGATTATTTGGCAGCTCCACTGGATAGGTGATTGGGAAGAAAATTTTTTGGTTCAACTAACTCGGCTTGCCAGTTTGGTGTTCAACAAAATCAAGGACCAAGTTGGTGGACGACTAAAGTTCGCCCTGTCTGGAGGTGATGAGATTATTGTGGTGTGTGTTTCATGCGCCACTGACTAGACACAAAACAGGCGCCCCCGTTCCAAAATCCACTGCACAATTCCTCACGGTCTGCGCGACAAAGTTGATTTCTGGTTACGGAATGACAGAATGCACTGCAGTTCTTGCCATCCAGGAAGTCTCCAATGCCACGCAGCTTGGGACCACGGGAGCGCCCGTCACCTCGGTTGAAGTGAAGCTCGTTGATGTGGAGAACACTTCGTACAAAAGCACTAATAAGCCTCTGCCACAAGGAGAAATTTGGGTGCGCGGCGCGTCTGTTATGAAGGGATATTACAAACAGGACAATCTCACTCGGGAAGCAATCACTCCGGACGGTTGGCTTATGACGGGAGACATTGCGGAAATGACGCCCGAAGGGTCGCTGCAGATCATTGACCGCAAAAAGAATCTCGTGAAGCTGTCCAACGGCGAGTATATTGCGCTCGAGAAGCTGGAATCGAACTACAAGGTGTCGCGTTTTGTGCAGAATATCTGCGTGCATGCAGATCCTGAACAATCGTTTGCGATTGCGCTCATCCAACCTATTGAGAAGGAAGTGCGAGCCACTGCGGCGCAGCTCGCGTTGTACCCTGACAGAGACGTCGCTAATGTCGACTTTGCTGAGCTTTGTGACCGCAAAGAAATCCGTGCCGCGGTGTTGCAGACTTTGAAGGACATTGCCAAAACGATTGGACTCAAGCCGGCAGAAATTGTTGGGCAGGTGTACCTGGCACATGAGGAATGGACTCCGCAAAACGGTTTACTTACTGCGGCCATGAAGTTGCAAAGGAAGGACATTGTGAAGAAGTACTCAAGTGAAATCACAAAAATGTATTCCGTGTGATTTCCGATTCTTTGAGCGGCGGATTATTCTTGACTTTGTTTGACTGTGTGTCAGTGTTTTGGTTCGTGAACTAAGACAGTGATTGTTCGTAACCTTTGTTAAATTTCCGCTGCATTCCCAATTTTCGCTAAAAAAGAACCAAAAAATGAAATCGGGGCGAATGAACAAGTGAGCTAGAACCCTCAGTCTTCTGTCTCCTCGTGATGCGGGAGGCTACTCATTCTCTACATTAGCAAATTTACCTTGTCGTCCATTCCACTTTACGCGTTCGCGCAAGCCCTCGCGTTCATCGCTATTACAGGCAACGCTCTTCAGCAAGTTTTCGGAGCTGTTAGGCCGCTCATCATAGTTTATCGCTGGCCGAATGCGATAGGCCGGCAATTCACGTATGTCAAGTCGTGCCTGTGGCCGCCGGAGCCTCCGGCAGAGACAAAGAAAAGCGCGAAGCACCGCCTAGCATTGCAGATTGCGCAGACGCAAGTCGGTTCGCGGGGCTGCGACCGGCTGCGGCAGTTTGTGCTGCAGCGGCGCATGGGCGTCAAGAAGGCCGACCACTACTCGGAGGTCGGCAGATACATCGCGAAGGCGTGGGTGAAGGACAAGAACGGCAACATGTACGTGCTGTGCTGGCCCCCTCCCCGCTTTTGTGTGAACTGAACGCTGTGATCGTGTGGGGAGGGTTGTTTCTAAATTTTTCTTGCCCCAACAACTGCCGCCAATGTCCGACAAAAAACCCCCACTCCGAACAAAACAGACTCGTAGCCACAAATCTTGTCGTATAGGAGTCCAGCGGTGATTGTATTTTACGCACTATTTAAAGGATTAAAGAGAAATATTTGGGCTGAAGGTCTGTAATATCAGTATATTCATTTTCGTACTTTCCATAGCTACTTCCAAACTGGAGTGCTTACTATATTGCGATAGCTGTGATAGCAGCTAGGAACTCGGTATCGCCGACTTTTCGGTCATTATTGCCTTCTTCTACAATGGTTACAGCCAAGCAATTCGGGAATTATATCAGAATAAACAGCAGTCAGAGAAAACCGAAGCTGCATTTCATTCTTGTTTGTTTCACTTCCTATTTTATTGCAATGAAGGTAGCTATGTCTTTCCCCAGAGTGTTTTGGACCTCAGTCAGACCTCTTCATAGTGTTGTTGCCAGTGGAAATTGACAGTGCTTTTCAAGCGCTCATTGGCGTTACTTTCGGCAAGCTACCCGCGCCGTGAATTGGTTTTCGGAGCATTGCAAATGCTTCCATCGTTTTGAGTTTTCGCGTCGCTTTTCTGAAGTTCGGTTCGATGAAGGGCGATTTTCATGAGAATCAAAGATATACTGATGCCGTTGAACGTAATACACACGGCAACAAACCAAATGTGATCGTCGAAGAGGACAAATAGCAAGAAGAAGACGTATGCGATGAACGCAATCACAACGCACGAAATACCATAATGCGCGATTATGACCAGCCTTTTGTCCTCGCACAGTTTGTTGTCCGCCGCAAGCCGCAAGTACTTTACGAATGAGACCAGCACAATGATTTCAATTCCAATGGTAATAGCTGCTCCCGAAAAAGCCCAAAAATTGGCGATTTGGAAGTACAAACCCTCCAGAGGACTTCCGAGATTCCAAATGCGACCAATCGTGAACAATGGTCCCAAATACAAAATTATCGGCAAGCTCCAAAACACGCACTTCAACCCGCGCACAATTCGCGGGTGCACTTCCATCACAACCGGGATACTGCGAACATACGAGTAACTCACGTAGCAAGTTTCGAATGACGCAGAAAAAAACATAAGGCCGAGGAAGCCGAATCGAGAAGGATTTTGTAACAGGAAATAAAAAAACTCGCAGATGTACATCGCAGCCAGAGAAAGTAGCAAGAAGAAAAGGGAAACATTGAAGGGCGTGACAAGCTTCCTTCTCCGTGGCATCTCGTAGAAAACGGTGAACCAGACCACAAAGGCTGCTTGAAGGAGCGTCGCCGAAGCCATAATGCCGCAAACATACACAATCGCGGATTTTTCCATGTTAATTTTTTCTTCTTTGCTTTTAACAATGGCACTCCAAAAGATTTATTCTAAAATTCAGCAATGCGATGCTGGGACTGTTCGTTAAGCTTGTCAGAACCCTATGGTCATAAATATCGCATTTCGGAAACGGCAATTCGCACAGTTTTCAGAATGAATGCGACAAGGTATGCGACACGTTGTAAACTTCAAGAAAATACAGGTGAAACGCTTTTTGTTATTGCTCTCTTTCGAAGGAAATATCCGACGAAGGATTTCAGATGCAATGACAAGAAATGTCTGAGTAAGAGCATTCAAAAAAGCCGTGGTAGTGTAAGCATTTGCACGTGTAGATGATAAATTTGCTTTCTCGTGAAGACAATGGGATCTATTGAAAATCTATTGCTCAAGTACTACCCCACCGACGAAATACCTCCCGAGAACAACTTTCCCCGATGGATTGAAACTGAAGCTCATAGCCTTTACGGTCCGTTGATTTCAACGTCTCTGCACCGAGTACACAAAGCTTTGCGTTTGGCGAACTGCAACGCGGGCGACAGGGTAGTTGACATTGGCTGCGGCGATGGCAGGTTCTGCACTGCCGCTGTGAAGATATTCGGCGCGGAATTTGCACTGGGAATCGACTCCGACGCGTGCGCGATTGCCACCGCATCCGAAATCGCGGACGCGCTCGCTGCTGACGCTTCCATCCGTCTGGATAGGTCCCGCGTATCGTTCACTCACGGCGATGTCAGAGACAGTAATATCCGCGAATTGATACGCGAGTCGCGCATCTCTATTGCGATTGCATATCTGTTTCCGGAGTTCAGCGTGGACCTCAAAGATTTTTTGGTTAACCTCTACAACACTGGATGCACAATTGTTGCAATAACGTTTGACCTTGCGAATATAGCGGAGTTGCGGCTGGCTGACGGATTCGATAAAGCAGGGGAAGACGGAATTTGGGTGTATCAACAACGTTTATGAAATAAGATAAATTATGCTGTCAAGCTGTGCGACTTGATGAACTACAACCAGCACCAACGAAAGATTCCAGCTTATTTGTGCGATGTGCGAGTTGCGGACACTGTTTCTTAAATGGTTTTTTTTTTTTCGGCGGTCGAAGAATAGATCCACACTTTTACGAGCTACGGCGGCAGTTTGTGGGCGTGGGTGGCAACTAATTGGCCGGTGCAAAACTCACCAGCCCGCAAAATGCAAATCCCCAGGCAAGGGGCGCAACCGGCAAGGCGTTGAATGTGGCACCTTCTTTGCCGGAACCTCTCTGCTGCCGAACTAAAACCCCAAGCTACAGCAGAGCATGGGATGGATGCGCGCGTGACGATAATGTCAGGACATCTGGAGTTGATGAGCCTGTGTGGAGAAGGACATTATAATTAAATATATTGACCAAATGTCAAAATGTGAGGGAGGGATCAAGTCATTTGAATACTGACCGGATCACGACAGACGAGACGCTGCGCACATCGACTCCCGTACCCAACGTGCTCCTGGTGGAGCTCAACCGCCCCGCGAAACTCAATGCCATGAACAAAACGTGCGTTCCCCTCTCAAGCCACCTCACCCTTCAGGCTAAATACAACCAACGCCGATGTTGTGGCCCGCAGCATGTGGCGCGAACTGCGCGAGCTCTTCGGCGCCGTGTCGGCAGACGCCGACGTGCGCTGCATCGTCGTGTCCGGCGGCCCGCACTCGCGCGGCTTTACCACGGGCCTTGACCTGGTGGATTTTGTCGCCGACGCGTCGCACGTGGGGGGCTCGGACCCGGCGCGCGCCGCGTTCGCGTTCTTCGACACCGTCTCCGCCATGCAGGCCAGCCTGACCGCCATGGAAACCTGCCGCCAGCCCGTCATCGCCGCCGTGCACGGCGCGTGCATTGGCGCTGGCATCGACCTCATCACTGCCTGCGACGTCAGATACGCCGCCGCCGACTCCGTGTTCTCCGTGCGCGAAGTCGACGTTGGTCTTGCCGCCGGTACGTCCGTTTACCATCAGTGTGCTCAACACTCGCGGGAAAAAAAAACAACAAAAAACAAACTTTTGCAGACGTGGGCACGCTGCAGCGTCTACCGAAGGTTGTAGGCAACGCATCGTGGGTGCATGAAGTGTGCTTCACCGCGCGCGCGTTTTCGGCCTCCGAGGCCCTCTCGCAGCAGCTCGTGAGCAAAGTTGTTGACGGAGGCCACGACGCCGTCGTCAAGGCGGCGATCGCCACGGCTGCTCTGATTTCCGAAAAGTCGCCCGTTGCCGTCACGGGAACCAAAAATGTGCTCAAGTTTTCGCGCGACCACTCGGTTGAGGACGGGCTGAAATATGTCGCCGTGTGGTACGTGATGCCAGAAAGACTTTGCCCCTAAACTTTGTCCTGATGTGGGGGCTTTTTTTTTTTCGCGCGCAGGAATTCGGCCATGACTCAAACGGAGGTGCTGTTCGTTGTTTCGTTGCTGACATTGTGGCGAGTCTTTATTCTGCTAACTCTTGCATTCTGACAGGATTTGCGCGTTGCCATTGCGACGTCGCTGTCGAAGGGCGCGGAGAAGCCCCGGTTTGCAAAGTTGTGACGTGAACAAACAACAGATTTCAACTCAAATTACCACAATGAGCCGCCTCGTCGTTCACGCGATATCCCCCCCTGCACCTATGCCCACGCAGGACCCGTTCTTGTTTGCTGTCTACCACAAGGACGCATATCCGGCGGGTGATGCCAAGATGCAAGCTCCAAAGCGCGGCAACGGAGCCGACTTCGACCCACAGGCAAAGTACCGTATGTACCATGGCGATCGCATTCCGGGCTTTCCACAGCATCCGCACCGCGGCTTCGAGACCATCACTTGTACTCTCGAAGGTCTGATTGACCACACCGACTCGCTGGGCTGTGCCGGCCGGTACTGCATTCTAAGCAGTTACACTCCCCCCTCCCACCATTATCATCAAGTAATCTGGTTGTCGTGACAGATACGGCAACGGCGATGTACAGTGGATGACGGCGGGCAAGGGCATAGTGCACGGCGAGATGTTCCCGCTCGTCAACTCCGACAAGCCCAACAACAGCCGGCTGTTCCAGCTGTGGATCAACCTGCCCAAGAAGTCGAAAATGACAAAACCTGCCCAGTGTGAGTCCCGAACTGTTGTGCAGCCGGGGGGGACCGTAACAGCCAGCAAAAAAAAAACGCAGTGATGCAATGGTCGGAAAACGTGCCGCTGCACAAATCCGCCGACGGGAAGGTGGTCGCAAAAGTGTGGGCCGGATCGCTGCACGGCGTGGCGGCGCTGCCCGCGCCGAAGGACAGCTGGGCGGCGCGCGACGCGGGCAACGACGTCCACATCTACCATGTTGCCATGCAGCCGGGGTCCAAGTACACGCTGCCGCCGCCGGCGCGCGCGGGCGCCAACCGCACGGTGTACTTTGTCGAGGGCGCGCGGCTGCGCATCGACGGCGAAGACGTGCCGCGCCACAGCGCCGTCGAATTCCGCCAACTCGCCCAAACATCAACAGCAGCAGCAACAGCAACAACCGTCCTCGAAAACCACGGCCACGACGCCGTCGAGCTGCTTGTGCTGCAGGGCATGCCGATCCGCGAGCCCGTCGTCCAGCACGGCCCCTTCGTCATGTCCTCGCGCGAAGAGATTGCCCAGGCCTTTTCCGACTACCAGCGCACCCAGTTTGGCGGATGGCCGTGGCCCGACGACGCAATGGTTTTTGCCAAGGACGAAGGAAGGTTTCTGAAGATAAAGGGGAGGAAACGCGAGACCCCGCCTGCATCATCGACGACGGGCAAGTCGGAGGGAAATTCTGCCGATGCAAAAAAAGATGAACTGTAATTCAAAAGTAAAAAATTTTTTTCCTTCTCCGCAAAGAGCTGTTACTTTCCAATCGCATCCAAAAGTACACAAAAAACAAAAATGAAAATAAAACAAAAAAAGAAAATTATCTTAAGGTTTGGCGATTCTCCAGGCGACAGGATCGGCCAGTACGCCGCAAGCCTCGTCGCTTTGCCGTTGCTCGACGAATTGATCATCAAATTCATTGACAAACTCTTGATCGTCGCTGTATTCGCAGACAGAGGAAATCTCGAAGGTCGAAGGCGGCGCGAGATCCAGTCGGCACTGCTTGCTGGGGAAGAGCAGGTCAAAGACGCGCAGGCGAATGCGTTTCATGAAGTACAGCACGACGAGGGGCGTTAAAATGGCATCCAGAATGTAGCATTCGCTCTCGACCACATGGACCCACTTGGGCAGGTCCTGTTGAGCCTTGCCAGTGGCGTAGCACGTGAACAATACGGCAATGGCAGGAAGTAAACAGGCGATGGGTGTGAGGCCCATGCGCAAACACTTGTTGAGATGCGTCTTTTCGAGCAGCAGGCGCACTGCTGTCTGCGAGCGCGGGAGTGACAGCTTCAGACGGCGCCGCACGTGACCAAACATGCAGGCGTAGATGGCCAACGTGCAGAGGATCCAGGCGATGGCAATTGCGGAGCCGACTGCGCCCCATGTTGGGCTGGAGAGAGGGAACGCGGCGGACGGCGAGATTTTGAAAAGATCGGTCTCAGCGCCCTGTTATTATTACATTATTTTTTTTTTTTTTGGATGTGTCATTGAACGCATATGCGAAAAAAAAAAAATTTAAAAAATGAGCAGAGAACAGAACCGGCGGAGCTGTCGCGCCCAAAGTCACTACGCTTGCAGTGGATGCCAAAAACAGGCACAAGATTGGCAGATAGTATTTACGAGACGCGCTCTCCGGCATGTCCGTGTAGGTAAAGTACCGCGCGAGCGCCAAACACACGTTGACGAGCAGGGACCATCCGATGCAGTTGTATACCACTACGAGCTGAAATATGCCGAAGCCGGCCATGTCGGTGGTGTCCATGGCAACGGCAAGGACCAGGCGCAAGAGTGATGCAGCGGCCCACAGGCAGTTGACGGCAACGAGCAGCAGCACGCAGCGGTCCAAACGCGACGCAAGTAGACGCGCGCGCGCAGAGTTGATGGCGTGTAGGATGAGGGACGACATGACGGTGCCGACAGCCGCGGTGGCCAGGTACAGGTATGATTCCCAGGGCGGAGACATTGATGGGGTGGGTGGGGGTTAAGGTAAGCGATTGGCGCAGCAGCCAGTTTGTTTGTTTGCACGCAGATGAGATGTGGTTGGTAGCAGCGGGGGGCCGGGCGGAAGTCGGCGACGGGGCGGCGAGGGCGTGCTTGACGGCAGCCAGCAAGGGAAAATAACATTTGTTCACTTTGCAAATTTTACTGCTTCTTGTTTGTGCCTGTCCGCCACCGCCACCAAGCGACGTGGACCATCCGGCGCGGGCTGCGTCGTGCGGCTTCTTGCGGCTTCTTGCGCCTTCTTTCTCCACGGTGGATGGTACTGATGACGGCAAAGGGAAAGAGGACGCGTGCGTGGGCAGACTTCGCGTGTGCACGTGCAGCAAGCAGGCAGGGCGGCGTGCGTGCACTGGGCATTGGGTGAGTGTGAGTGTGAGTGGTGGGCATCATCAAGATCAAGACATGAGGATGATGAACATGACACAGGAAATGAGTTTTTACTTATTTATTTATTTAAACAATAAATGTCGACTGCTGGTTCCAGTGGCACCGGCGATGCCGCCGCCATCGCGTCTGGCTTCCAGGACAGGGTGCGGCTCACTGTCCACTCACACTCGCCACTCATTCATGCATCCATTCATTCATCAATCCATCCATCCTTCCATACTCATCCAATCATATCATACACCCTATACCCCATTGCATAACATCGCATTGCATCATCCTTACTTGCTTCACTGACCGGCCTTCTGCCAGCCCGCCCCTGCCCTCATCGCAACCATCGCCGTCTACGCCGTCCTCTGGATCGTGTCCTTCGTGCTCGCCGTCGTGTTCACCCGCAGGGAAGCTGCCGCCCTCTCCCGCTCCATCCTCCTCCTGAAGGACCGCCTCTCCTTCCTCCTCAGCCAGCCCCTGCCCACGGACGCCACCCTTGCTCCCGCTCCGCCTCCGACTCTACCCGCCGTCGCTGTGGCCCCCTCCGTGCCGCTCCCACAGCCGCTCCCGCTACCTATCGACATCAGTGACGGCAACTTTAACGACAACAAAGAATCCAAAAACAACCACAACTCTCTCCTCATCCCTTCCACTCCAGAGACTAAAAATCTTCTCCTGTCCCTAGCTGCTGGCTCTGACGTAGTTGATGAGTTGTCTTTGTCCATCGGCCCACCTCTCTTTGAAGAGTCGGACCCAATTGACTCACAAATCAATTTCATGGACTCGATGCAACGAAAAAAGTCGCAGGCTAAAGCCCCAGGCATCATGGATTCCCCTATATGGTCAAGAAGCAATTCCAGAATCCATCATCAACATCATCACCAACAGTCGCATCCTTCAACGACCCCCGCATCCGGACCCCCAATCGCATTGAAGCCGACAACTTCAAGAGTGTCGACGGAGTCCTTCGATATGCCACCATCCGAGCGCGTGAGGAACATGTCGCTTCTCAGCCGTGCCGAGTCGGTGATGTTCAAGCCGGCGAATGGCGAAAGGTAATCAATCATATCTGTGCAAAAATTTTCCCAAACTCATCTTCAGACCTCTCGTTTTTGATTGCAGCGACTCGCGCCCTCTTCTGCTCCTGCGTGCATCGACCGTACCGCGCATTCCTGGTCTGTGGCGGCGCATGTTCAAGATTTCTTCGGCAAAGTTCCTGCCCGAGGACATTGACTCCTCCGCACGCCATGCGCCGGGTTCCCCGGACTACGCGCGATTTGCCGCCCCACAGCTGCCCGCTTCACCCCTCGCCGCCCGTGTACATCGTTTGATTCTTGCCGCTATCGATGCCGACCTCAGGGTTCTCGAGTGCCGCTTTAAGAAGGACGCGGTGCGCTTCCCACCTGTCGTCTACACCTTTATCGGTTTCCAGCTTCTCGCCATGTTTCTGTTTATTTTTGGCATTGGCCAATCTGGCTGGCCTATTGGATTACCTTTGGTCTTGTTCATCATGGCGTGCTCGCTCGGCTTCCACATTTTGTTTTCTGTCCTCATCCGCGACATGCTCACAGACCTCAAAGCCGAGCACGCCGTCCTTGTACTTTCAATCCGTCGTGTCGCCGCACGCGCACCGTACCATCTTTCATTCTCAGCGTCAACATACGTCCACAAGCTATCGCTATCCGAATGGATCGTTTTTACACCGCTTGTTGCCTTGTTCAGCATCTGGGCCATCCCTCTGGCGCGCCGACTATTCCGCATCGACGAAGTTCCAACCCAATGCCGAGTCCTTATGTCTGCGCCGCCTCCGTCATTAGGCGGCGCCATCGGTTTCGACCACCATGAGCTAAATACTAAGTCAGCAAACGCTGACCGCTTTGTGATACTCAATGGTACCGTCCGCCCCACTGTCTGGAACGTCGTAGCCGAGCTACGCGTTCCCCCAGCCGGTGAAGCCGGCGCAAGCATCGAGGTGGGCGTCGAGTCCGCTGTGCGGAAGGGCCCCAGGGTAGCATCCGACCAGACTTTCGTTCCGTGAACTTCGTTTTTTTTTTCTTTCTTTTGCTCAACTGTCCCTTTGCTTGTTGTGCGTTTCGGTTTCTTTTTTTTTGGTTGGTTCATATTGGGTATCTTTTCTGGCAAAGCGTTTTATTGCCTGTCCAAATAGATTGTGTTTCTCTGTCACGTTTGCGAGGAGACCAACTGCGTGTTGTTATTTAAATTGCTAATCCATTCTCTTTTTGCTTTATTCGCCTTCACTTTGCCTGTGTGGAATCTTGTTTTCAGGTCAGCACAAAGGCCACGAATCGGTTGCGACTGCGCGGGCCGCGGCATGGGCGGCTCGAATGAAATTGGAACAAAATCAAAGCCCGCAAGTCCACCATAAATAGGTCGAGGCGCTTCACTGCTCCCGCGAGAAGACAGAACAGTTACGCACGCACGTACGGATGCACCCGCTCCTGGTCCTGTGTGCGTCTCTGGTGCCCGCTGCCGCTCTTGGCACATGCACTCAAAAAAAGGCAGCTGCCGCAGCGGCAGCTTCTTTGGCAAAAATTGAAGTTCCTGCCTGATTCCGGAAATGGAATCCAATGGAATGCGTCGATATCGCACAAACAGGTTTTTTTGTTTGCAACAGATTTTCCTTTCATTTATTTCTTTTTTTTTTTTTCGTCCGAACGTGTTTGGATGCTTCTCCACACCGCCTTGACCACAGCGCCGAGTGTGAGCAATCCTGGAGACAGAGCGCAATGGCGTGGCGTGGCGCAGAACCCAGCGACCACAACACACGCATCGGCGTAAATACTGCATTCTTGGGAAACAGTTTATTCACTATCCACACGAAAAGAACTCGGAACACACCGAGCCGACGCATTAAAGAAAAGAAAAGAAAAAAAAAAGAAACAACGTGCGGCAAAAGCAGCCAGCGCCCCGCGTTCGCGCTCAACTCCGCGAAAACAGGCGGAACCTCCGCGATTCACCGCCGCACTGCGAGGCCGCGTCGCCAATGGACGCACTGTCGTCGGCGTCGGGCCGTTTCTCCGACTCCGACTTGTTGGGCTGCGGAGCTGGCCGCGGCGGCGCCGCATTTGCCGGTTTCGGCACGGAGAGCGTTGCAGTCGCAAGTGCAGATTGCTGCAGAATGAATAGGGGCTGGGCGGCGGGCATTTAGTGGTTTGCGTGCTGGCTTGGAAGTATGCGGAGAGATTGCGAGACGACGTGATGGTGCTGTCCGTTTCTTAAGATTGTTGTGCTGCTGGGCATTTGGCTTAAAAACCACCGCACAAAATTTTCTTGGTCGCCACGTGTGTTGTTGGAAATTGTTTGCAACGCGATTCGTAATACGTGTGGACAATTCCGTGTGGCGAAGCAAACTGTGGTTTCGCCGACTATAAATTCCGCTCACGCGAACAGCTGTCAAGACGCACAACCGCACCCAGCGCAACGCAAACCATCACATGCCCGCCAGCCAGCCCTTGGTGATACTGCAGCAATCTGCACTTGCAACCGCAACGCTTTCCACGCCAAAACCCGCATCTGGACCATCCAATGCAGCCGCGCCTGCTGAACATGAGAAAGCCTCGGTGGACGCGGACAATGCCTCGGACACGGCCTCCCAAGCACTGAATACACCGAGGAAACTCTGGCCTTTCGGTCGCCAATGAAAGCTGCTGAACTGCATATTTGTCCCAATTGAGAACCATAACTTCATGTCAATGCTTAATAAACATACTGCTCATGATAAAAAAAATTTCGGTTTTTCTTTTTTTCCGGTTCTTTCCTTTTTGTTTTTTCTTGCTGTCTCAACTGTCAAACCAAACCATTTATTTCCGAAACTTCTGCATGGCAACAATGGCAATCAGTGGCTCCATACAGTACTCGCTAGAGAAACCAGGTTCGGCCAGAAATCAGGAAATGGATTGGGATATCGTACCTTCTATAACTGAGGAAATGGATTGGCCATCGTACCTTCTATTACTGATATAACATTTCCGATAGAACGAGCCTGACTTTTCGAATCCAAGATGGCAGGCGTGTTCGCAAGGCGCTTCATTGCGGTTTGCAGTGGTGTGTGTTGATTCAAAGGCGCTTCGTGAGATCAGATGTTGTTTGTGTCCAACCATAATAAATTAAAGAATGCATCAGGACCAGTGTGTTTATTCAGCATTGACATGAAGTTATGGTTCTCAATTGGGACAAATATGCAGTTCAGCAGCTTTCATTGGCGACCGAAAGGCCAGAGTTTCCTCGGTGTATTCAGTGCTTGGGAGGCCGTGTCCGAGGCATTGTCCGCGTCCACCGAGGCTTTCTCATGTTCAGCAGGCGCGGCTGCATTGGATGGTCCAGATGCGGGTTTTGGCGTGGAAAGCGTTGCGGTTGCAAGTGCAGATTGCTGCAGTATCACCAAGGGCTGGCTGGCGGGCATGTGATGGTTTGCGTTGCGCTGGGTGCGGTTGTGCGTCTTGACAGCTGTTCGCGTGAGCGGAATTTATAGTCGGCGAAACCACAGTTTGCTTCGCCACACGGAATTGTCCACACGTATTACGAATCGCGTTGCAAACAATTTCCAACAACACACGTGGCGACCAAGAAAATTTTGTGCGGTGGTTTTTAAGCCAAATGCCCAGCAGCACAACAATTTTAAGAAACGGACAGCACCATCACGTCGTCTCGCAATCTCTCCGCATACTTCCAAGCCAGCACGCAAACCATCACATGCCCGCCAGCCAGCCCTTGGTGATTCTGCAGCAATCTGCACTTGCAACCGCAACGCTTTCCACGCCAAAACCCGCATCTGGACCATCTAATTCAGCCGCACCTGCTGAACATGAGAAAGCCTCAATGGACACGGACAATGCCTCGGACACGGCTTCCCAAGCACTGAAAACACCGAGGAAACTCTGGCCCTTCGGTGGCCATTGAAAGCTGCTTCACTTCATTTTTGTCCTTATTGAGAATCCATGGCGCCATTGCAATGCTGAATAAAACATTCTGGTCAAAATCCAATACTTGGTTTATTGTGATTTTCCTGGTTGAAAAAGCATGTTGGATGCAAAGGTGCAAGCAACTGGTTGCTCAAAGGAAGGAGCTCGGAATCCGAACCAAGTCCATCGTGTGTCGTCGTGCCAATGCGGTGGCAGGTTGCGAGTCTTCAATGCAACGTTTTTGTGGGAAATGTTAGATAAATGAATTGATGATGTGGAGTGGGATATTCGTGACTGTTTTCTGCTTCGCCTGTGATTCAGCCAAGGCACTCAATGGCACTTCGTCAGTGGGATGGCAAATAGATTCCGCATTGCTGTGTTAATGCGGTTGGCACAACGGCTGCTGCGTTGAGTGCCAGAGATTGCCTACGCTTCGCGTGGTGAGTGAGGAGGCAGCGGAGCGCCAAATCTGCACGGGAGGTCAGAGAAATCGAAATTATTTGCAACGGCATTTCGGAATGTGGCGAATGCCGTGTGGTGAAGCGCACCAAGCCCAGAAAAAAATTTGGGCTTTCGCCGACTATAAATCGGCTGACACGAACATCCGCCGAAACGCACAAGCACTGCCACGCAGCACAAACCACTAAATGCCCGCCGCCCAGCCCCTATTCATTCTGCAGCAATCAGCACTTGCGACTGCAACGCTCTCCGTGCCGAAACCGGCAAATGCGGCGCCGCCGCGGCCAGCTCAGCAGCCCAACAAGGCGGCGTCGGAGAAACAGCCCGACGCCGACGACAATGCGTCCATTGGCGACGCGGCCTCGCAGTGCGGCGGTGAATCGCGGAGGTTCCGCCTGTTTTCGCGGAGTTGAGCGCGAACGCGGGGCGCTGGCTGCTTTTGCCGCACGTTGTTTCTTTTGTTTTTCCTTTTCTTTAATGCGTCGGCTCCGTGTGTTCCGAGTTCTTTTTTCGTGTGGATAGCGAATAAACTGTTTCCCAAGAATGCAGTATTTGCGCCGATGCGTGTGTTGTGGTCGCTGGGTTCGGCACCACGCCACGCCATTCGCTCTGTCTTGCAGGATTGCGCACGCTTGCTCGGCGCTGTGGTCAAGGCGGTGTGGAGAAGCATCCAAACACGTTCGGACGAAAAAAAGGAAAATCTGTTGCAAACAAACAAACCTGTTTGTGCCAAATCGACGCATTCCATTGGATTCCATTTCCGGATGGTTCTTCAGAACGACGGCCAGGCAGGAACTGCAAGGTTTGCCAAATAATGCGCCGCTGCGGTAGATGCTTTTTTTTGAGAGAAAATTGCAAGACCGGCTGCTCGCAATCTAAACCTTTCCGATTCGTTGCCTTTGTGTTAACCTGCAAATAAGATTTCATACAAGCAGAGTGAAGGCGAATAAAGCAAAAATGAACGAACAAATGAAATAGCTGTCAATTTAAAAAAACCGCTGGTCGTTGTTTTCTTCCAATCATAATTGGGAAACAGTATCTATTAATTGCTTGTTCGTAACTTCGCAAATACTCCCTGGATGTTTCAGCGCATCTAGGCTTCTTTGCATCTGGCGTTTTTAAAATCTAATGGGTTTTGTCAAAAATACATAGAGAGGAAAAGATAAACTGAGTTGAAAACTGATTTTTTCTTTTTGTTCTTTCAACACGCGCGAAGCGGTAAATAGACTGGACAGGGAGATCTGTGCTCAAACGTAGCTCCTCACTCCTTCCTCAGAACTCACAACGTAGCGTTGGCTTCCGCAAACTTCCAGTTGACGAGGCCCCACCAGCTCTCAACGTACTTCGGACGAGCGTTGCGGTAATCAATGTAGTACGCGTGTTCCCAGACATCACAGACCAAAATGGGCTTCACGGAAGAGTCTTTTAATGTGCGAGGAAGGATGAAATTGAGTCGAGGCGACACAAAACAAGGGGAATAAAAGGACTCAAACTACCGTGAAGAACGGATACAGCGTCGTGCGTGTCGACGATCTTGAGCAGGCCGGAAGCTTTATCTTGCACCAACCAGGCCCATCCAGAGCCAAAGTGACCGGCAGCAACGTCCGAGAACTTGGCCTTAAAAGCATCGAACGAGCCAAATGACTTGGTGATGAGAGCAAGGAGTTTCTCGCTTGGGGCGGCTGGCGTGAAAGAGAGAAAAAGAAGGAACAGATTGGAAGTTTTTCATTAATTCAAACTGGAATTTGTAATACCCTGACGAGTAGCCACCGGTGCAAGGGAGTTCCAGTAGAAGGTGTGGTTGTAGGTTTGTGCAGCACAGTTGTAGATCCCTGCAGGAACGTTTGCCGGGCCCTGGGCGTCGCATTAATTATTTTTTGGTTTGAAATCCACGAAGGATGTGGGATAGAACAAACTCCTCACCTTTGCGACAATCTCCGAAATCGAAAGTGACTTCAAATCCGAGGAAGTGATGAGGGTGTTGAGTTTCGCGACGTAGCCAGCGTGGTGCTGTTATATTTCAGAGTCTTGCAATGAGAATTACAGGATGTCTCAAGGAGAAATACCTTGTTGTAGTGAAAGTCAAGGGTCTCGGCAGAAACGAGAGGCGCGAGAGCGTCTTGGGGGAACGGGAGCGGCTCGAGAGTGTACGACTACGTGGAAGATTCAGTCACAGGCTTTTCGCAAAAGGCACCGACCATTTTCTGGTTGTTTTTCAGGACGAAACCCGCGAGTCCAAATTGTTGATGCGCCGTCAAATCATTAATATTTGCATTACTTATTCCACGCTCCTTCCAGCATGCGCTCCGCGGATACCGCCACATGCGGGACAGCAGCTGTGATTCCTGGGCGGCGTATGTTGCTCCCCCATCTCGTGTGACAACTGTTGGCCACTTCTTGCAGTCCATTGTCGTCCACACAATACAAACTTCAATTGTGAAATGCCGTCAGCATCTCCCTTTGCCATCATCGTCTCTTGCGCGACCATGGCCGCAGTCTCACTGCTCCAGCTGATTTTTCTTGTCGCATTTATCACCGTTAAAGAGTTCTCCGCCCGCCGCGGCATCTTCACAACCTTTAATATTTCCCTATTTTTCGTGCTGCTGTCACAGATTGTAAGCTATATATGCGAACTATTACTCTTTACAACTCCAAATCCGTCAAAGTATTTGCGATGTGGTACATCTACGTCAACCGCAATTTTCAATTATTGCTACATGACGTACTCCATTACGCGCGGTATTTCGGTCGTTGTCGAAATGTATCCCCTCCTCGCATACCCTCTCCAAATGATGTTCTACATCTCCCCTGCAATAATTTTTCTGAGTCCGACTCTGAACATCCTTCACGCGTACTTCATCGAGACAAGCTTCGAACCGCTACTGAATAGCCTCAACCACTATTCTGCATTTCTCACAGCTGTAGTGATGATCAGCGCAGAATTGACCGTTCTCGCGTCTTTTGTGAAGTATCTACGCAGATGTGCATACAGATTGTCTGCTGTTGACGCCAAGTTTGTTATAGTGGCAAATTATGGCACTGCTTGCGTCGTTATGGGCTTCCTTGCTGTCGCAATGTATTGTCTGTTGATCACTGTCGGCGACGACATATATTTTGTCGGCATGCTGTTCTCTTTCACCATCATCGGCACCCTGATGATTGGAATGAAGATCGCACTTCATTATCAGGCCCTCTTCTCTGCAGCACGAGGGTCAATTCTGCAGAAAGCGTCGAAAATTTCTTCCACGGCTTATTGAGCTGAATTCCAAGCTGTGGTTTTGCCTACCAAAAAAGTCCCATATAGTAAAATCATGCTGATACCGAATTTTGCTTCGAGTTGCAAAACTTTCTCAAAAATAAAGCCAAGCCCAACCTAAAAACAGTGTTATGAATTCGGTAAACAAATCTTTTACAAAAAAAGCCTGAGGTTCGCGATCAGCGAAAGTCAGTGGCAGTTAAAGTGTTTGAAAAATTTAAAGGTTTTTGCAAGTAACTGTCGTTTTTGTTCGAAGTCAAGGAGAACCAAACAATGATAAAAGGGTTCGGTATGAAAATGCCATACATATCTGTGCGTTGCACCTATAAACGTAACTCCAATCTTTTGGAAATGCGAAATATCGCAGTCTGAAAAACGGCACAGTCAAAACAAGAATTGCAAACAGGACTGTCGTTTCAAACCGACCAATGCTCTGGGTTATTTGACATTCCGGGCAGCGAACACAAAGCATTCGGTTGCATTTTTTACTTTGATTAAGGCGAATTCGCCATTTGGGGAGCCGGCTTGTTTTCGGCTTTTCATTGTTTCCGTCAATTCTTTGTTTGAAAAAAAAAGGAATACACTCATGCTTCGACCAGATATCGTGTATATATGCGCAGTGATGGCTGCTGTTTCTTTGCTCGAGCTGGTGTTTCTTCTGGCCTTTATCTTTTCCAAGGAAGCGCCGCGTAAAAAGGGGGTGCTGACGACTTTCAACACATGCCTTTGTTTCTTACTATTGTCTCAAGTCGGCAACTTCTTGGTCGAAGTTATAATATATATTCCAGCCACCGGCCAATTTGCTTACATTCGGACGATGGCAAACGCTTTTTCATCAACCTTCGAATATTGCTACTTGGGATATTCGTTCGCCCGCGGATTTTCTTTGGTTGTCGAAGTGTTTCCGAAAATCGCACCAGTTCTGAAAGTTTTATTTCATATCTCTCCTGTGGTCCTATACGTCCCAGTTTTACTCAGCTTCTCAGCGACATGTTGGCCAGAATATAGAATAATCACCGTACTTGGTCAATATTTATCTTTCGTCAGCGCTGGATTAGTCTTATCGGTGGAATCAATAGTTCTTACATCATTTGTTCAATACTTGCGACGCGTAGCGTATGGGATCAGTGCAGTAGATCGCAAGTTTGTGATTGTCGCGTCTTACGGTATCGCCTGCGTTGTTCTTGGATTTACTTCGGTGGGGTTCTATGCTCTGTTTATTTGCTTCGGAGATGATATGTGGTTTGTGGGAGTCCTCATGAATTTCACGTGCGTGAGCGTGCTCATGATCGCGATGAAACTTGCGCTTCATGAGGAAGAGATCAGCAAGAAGAATCAGCTGTCGTCGTTATGCAGTGGATCGCATTTGCGCAAGGCGGCACTCGTGTCCTTCAACAACGTCAACAACTGCGTTGGAACGTGACATTTGAATATGACGGTGAACAAGGCGATGAATGTGTGACAAACCTTTGTGCGGCTGCAGGCAATTGAATCCACTTAAACCGTCTGGACAGGTTGGACGACCTGGCCTACGACTTCACCCAATGCCGCCCATGCACTGGTCCATGCCACCAGCCACGCCTTCGACAATCCAATCGCGCAGGGTGTAACCTAGTGCCAACCGCGGTGCTGGTGCTGGTATCCTTTGCCCAAGGCGCGATGCACTTCGCACCATGCGCTGCAGATTTGCAGCTTGAATGCTTCGTTGTGCCTGACGATTGACAAAACCCATTCATCGAGCAACGAGCTCAAAAATCCATGTTACACAAACGCATTTTTCGTCAAACGCGGATCTACTCCTCAGTAATACATCTTGCCAACCGAGGCTGCGACAGCTGTTGAGCAAATAACAAGAGCGCACGTCAGTAAACAAACCTTTTCTAATCAGATGTACGCGTGTGTGATTGGTTTTTACCACTGGAACCACCATTGGCCGAGTATTTCCAACAATGCGGCGTTATAGTTGCACAATTTCAGTTGGCAAAGGCGATTAGCCCAGATTTTGTGATGACAACGCTTTACAATGACTGGATCTTTCTGGATCGCAACTGGCAAGCTCACACCCTGGGCTCGGGAATCTTCAAAAGTATTCCGACCGGCGGAAAAAGGAGTGCACGAGACTTTGACAGATAGCAGTTTCAACATGTTGTGCGGATCCGCTTGGCCTGTGTTACGGCACTGTCACACGATTGTGGATGCCCCAGTCTTCTGCGCGAGTGCATAATAATCTTTTTCAACAGCTTGTGCAGGGGAAGCCGTTGGATACGCACGTGGATTGCTTTGGTCGGCCCAAGTCAGCGGGCTTGTTGCGCAGCGTGTTGCGGATGTGGTTGTATTAACAGCAAATAAACAGCAATGAGTAGTATCGATGTTGCTGCCAGGTCTTCCAGCAGTTCCTCTGCCGGGCCTGTCACGTCAGACACTCGTCCGCTACTCCCCAATCCACAGCCACTGTCGCAACATAATACCCAAGCGTTTGGGTCAGTCGAGGAAGGTTTCGATTCAAACGACGAGGACAACCAGGACTTTGAGCGAGAATCCACCAACGGCGTGCACTCGTATTTCGGAGAAGCGGTCATTGCGTCCGTTGTGTCTCTCTGTTGCCCATGTGCCTTGCCGCTGGGCCTCTCCGCAATTTGGTTTGCATCAAAGGTGAAAGCAGACTTTTGCATACGAGACTTACGGCATCGGCAGGTCTCTCCGTTCTCTCCCGACAGAGTGGCATCGCGTCGACAGGCGCTAATTTACGCGCAAACAGCACGTGGATTGCTGGTTGCTTGTGGCGCGGTGGTTCTAGTGTCCTGGGTGCTCTTTCTTGTGCTTTTTGCCCAGCTGCTGCGCCCGTGAAGCAAATGCGGCAATCGACCACGGTGGATACGGCCGTAATGTTCAGCAAGGATGCGGAGTCGGTCAGTTGGAGTTTGGGGCGGGCCCGTGCAAGCAACACCTTGCGGAGATGCAACACTCTTAGGCAAATTGATTCAACAGCGCAGCCCACTCCGGCGAGAAGTTGGTGCTGTGCGAAGAAAGGCCGTCCGTTCCCTGAATGCATCGTTCTCAGCGCCGACGATCCGCGAGCGAAGCGGGGTGGCGAATGGACGTCTGACAGCCTCTTTATGATATCCTTCGCCACTCTCGACCAGGGCGGCTCCACCGCGTAGCCCACTGGCCGGCCCGCTGCGAGCTCGTGGTTTGGGGTTGAAATGCATACAAAGCCCGCGTCTTGATGTGTTCCAACGATTGTTATTTGCTTACCCTATTGTCGACCCCATGGACGCCCCTAAAGATTTCCTGGCCCCGACACTCGCACCCATATGCGTGTTTGGCGCGTTGCTTCACCTGCTGGTCGTCGTGACGAACGCGCCTTATGTCCACAAACTGCCCCCGCCTTCGTTTCTCTTGTTCTGGAAGAGCTTCACAGGCCTCATCATGGATATCAGCAACTCTGTCTTTGCTGTCACCGTTGCCGCAAGCGATACTTCGGAAAGTTTTGCCCCAGCAAAATCAAAATCGAGCCTGGCCTGTCAGATTCACGGTGCAATCATGTTTGCAGGCTTTTTGGTGGCCCTTGGGATTCTGGCTGGCGTTTCCGGCTTCCGATATTTAATGATACTCAAAGAAGTGAAAATCAAAAACGGCACGTCAACTGTCGTTGCCGCTTTTATTTTTGCGTTCAGTGCATTTATTGTTTGTGCTCCATTTCTTCTGGGAATCGTTGGAGTAGCCTACAGCACACATTCTAGTCGAGTGTACTGCCTTGTTGCATGGGCCGACTCGCCGTATTTCAGCATAGTGTTTATCGGATTGGTGTGTTTGGGATTCCCGGTAGTCGCATACCCGTACATCAAAATATACTTGTATGTGAGAGACAGCATAAGGTCATTTCAGCAGTCTGAAGGGTCCGACGGTCGTCAATATCCGAAAGTAACGAGAGAGAACGCCCCGACAAAACTTCGCAGGGATTTGACAATCGATGAAAAGAAAGTATTGATTCAAAGTCTCATGATTGTCGCATCGTACGTGGTTGGTGCTGCTCCGGGTCTGATTGGTGAATTTTGTTTGAGGTTTGTTTCCACTCTAACGTAACTCTTTGGGCACAGTGATTATGTACGAAGCCTTGACTGGGACGGAGGTTTCGATGGCGTGGGACTTTTTGGCAATAATCTGCTTCCAAGTGGCAGAGGCAATCAACCAGAGTTTGGTGATCTTCTTTGACCGAAACATACGGGAAAACATGCTGAGGTGTATGTGGATCGCTTTACCGAGTAAGATCAATGAAACTCCATGACAATGCGGCCGTGAGAACGCGGCCCCGTCTTTTGACGGGGGGTCTATCAGGATGGCTCGCATCGGGATAAGACGGAATGCACCGAGCGTCGATGATGAGCATGTCCCGAAGCGAGGAAATTTCCGCCAAGATCTTGGCGTTTTTGTTGATTTGATCACACCCGCGAAAATGCTTCCGGCTCTCGCCCGCCGGCGCGCGCGGCCGCTGCTGCTGCTGCCGCTGGTGTTCGCCGCCGCTGCCATCACCTGGCTGTCGCTTCCGCTACGTCCCGTGCGCTGGCCACCGCCCCCACCGTCGCCGCAACTGCAGTCCATATCATCCCTGCACGCGCTCCCACTCGTCGCATACGCATTCCTTGTTCATTCTGAGAGCACCGTCGCCTCTCTAGAAGATTCCATGGCCTTACTTTACTCCGAGGACGACTTATTCCTCATCCATGCTGATTTGTCCACTTCAAATTCCGCCCGAATTCATCTTCATCGCGCATATGATAATAAGCCAAACGTCTTTGTTGTTGACAAATTGAATTCCTCTCGAAGCAAATGGGGCTCAATCGACTTACTTCGGGCTGAAGTCACTCTAGTTCGAACTGCACTGCTCCTTAAACATCCGTGGTCGGTGCTCGTTATGCTCGATGGATCCACCTTTCCACTGCAATCAGCTTCGGTAATCAAGCGCGCTCTGGAACCCATCGCACGACAAAATTCCACTGTTCTATTCGGAGCATTCCGAGACAAACCCAAAATGCTTGACCAGTGCGACTCCAACTATGCATCTTCCAGCATATGCTGGGAACACGCATGGCGAAAAGCATTGCGGCGGGGAAAAACCACACCAAACAATTATCCCGTTTATAAGGGCTCACAATGGATCGTGTTGTCACGCCAAGCCGCCGAATACGCAGTGACTGAATCAGTTGCTGAACCGTGGCTCGATTTCTTCGGCAGTGCGTTCGCGCCCGATGAGTTCTTCTTCCAATCTGTGCTCGCGAACGCCGGTTGGAGTAGAGTCGATGGCTTTAGGCTTGTGTTCAAGATTCACTCAGACCAAGGGTGTCGGAGTTTCAAGCCGTCGCGTTCGCCCGGATTCGGCCCGTGTACGCTCGGAGAGAACGATTGGGACGAGATTTCGCGTGCCCAGAAGGACGGATTTCTGTTTGCTCGCAAGTTTTTGGCGAAAGACTCTGTGAAGAAGCTAATTGTGGAAAACTACAGCGATGATAGATAAATAATGCTTGAATTTGCTTTAATTTTCGAAAATAAACATGATTCGTCCCGGTTTGAACCTCCTTCTTCCTAGAACATTTATTTTACCGAGGAATACGGTCCTAGCGATTGATTTCGTATGAATGGCTTTGCCATTTTGTGGACATAAAGCAAATGCTCATGGAAGTGATCAAAACTTACATATTGTTGGCTTTCTCAGCGCGTTTCATGACAAAAACAACATATGCTTGTACTTTCACATTTGTTGGTGTACACCGAATTACCGTGGTATCCTAGCCTGCCACGGATTCTAGCCATGCCATACTTCCAGCGACGTCTGCTAGAAATCAGCCCTCTTTTTGCCATTTATCGCTGCTGGCATATATGGTCTCTGTCCAGGCTCCTTTATGCTGTTTTAAAATAATGAAAAATTGAAAGATTTCACGACCAAACTTTTCTTTGTGTTCAAGATTTTCCACGGTATTGTGCAGCAAACAAAGACCGTCAGGAGCCACGAAAATGAGCCGAGCTGACGCGGCCTTCGCAGCTGTTCAATGCGCGATGTCCTCCGTTGGCGTCCTGTTACACGCGATTGTCGTGATTCCGAACGTCGCGCGCGCATATAAACTACCGCCGCCGTCTTTTCTCCTCCTTTGGATCAGCATAGTAAATTTTGTTTCAGACTTGAGTAATTTAGTTTTCGCCGTTACGGTTGCAGTGGACAATGACATCACAAGATACTTGGAATCACCAACGCCCATAAACTCCCAGATCCACGGGGCAATTATGTTAAATGCGGTACTTGCTTCAGCTGCATTATGTTGTGGTGTCTCTTGCCTGAGATACGCCATGATCATTCAAGAAGTCCCTGTTAGGAAAAACTTAACTGCTTTCTTTGCCGCGGCTGTCTTTGCCGCGAGTCTGGTGTTCTCCTTTTTTCCGTTTATCCTAGGGTTTTCCAGCTCACTTTACACCATCCAACCGAGCAACGTTTACTGCTTCATTTCTTGGGCTAAATATCCGGGGTTCAGCGGAGTTGTTTGCGCTGCAATACTGATCTCGTTGCCTGCCACTATTTACTCTTATACGAAAATTTTTCTGTATGTGCGAAAAGGTAACAAGGAGTTTGTCAGGGATGGGCGACGAGAATCAGACGTTATCAATCTTCGCGATCATGTGGAGATTTCTATTTCGAAAAGGCATTCGACAGTACCGGAGAATGTCGACGAGAGTGAACGAAAACTTCTGACCCAATGCTTGATTCTCGTTGGTGGCTTGTTCGTCGGCTGGCTGCCTGGAATGTCAGGTATTCGTTCATGTCCTTGAATATCTGTCTCACTGTCGCTCAGAGATATTTGTGGTTCTCTTCGCTGGGTCAACTGTTTCACCGGAGGCTGATTTCATTTCTATTTTCTGCTTTCAAGCTGGCGATATCGTTAACCCTTTGTTGGTTATTCTCTTTGATAAGAACATTCAGGAAAATATTTTGTCGTGTGTTCATAGTTAAGTAAAGATATCCCTCACCAAGTTTCGGTTGTAAATCTGAAATTATGACCAACGCTTAATTCAAACATTCGAAGTACTTGTTATTGATTAGCAAGCCCATGTCATTTAATACGCTTCCAGCGACCGATAATGCCGGCCTGTGGACAGAAGCAGTTTTTTGAGTCAATTATGCAGCACAAAACAGATTCTCCTACGGTTAGTTGACGCAATACTTTCAACATTCATCCTAAGATAAAATTTCTTTGGGCAGTATGGCAAAAATTAAGGGTTCATGTTTGTTGTCCCTTTTTTTTCTTCTTTTTTTTCATTCAATGGCGAGTTCTACCATTCTTTGGGAATTTAGTCAGGATTATTCTATTTTTCTGCTTTCCAATTTTTTGTGTTTTGGTGATTCATCACAATATTCCCATGTCAAATTTTCGATCTCGTGAGTCCAAGAAAATATTTTACTGTACCTTCCAAGCAGTTGTTGACCAAAGAAATGAAGTCATTTAAAAAGAAAAGCAATTTCGTTCGTTCAACAAAGGATTCTAAAACAAAGGAACAATAACCCAAGTCAATGAACTCCCCAGAACGAGAGCTTCTGCCCATACAGATTGCAGTGTCAGGCTCAGGCATTTTGGTCCACTTAATTGTGGTTGCATCAAATATTACTCATTCCCACAAACTTTCCCCTCCGTCGTTTTTAATGTACATCCTCAGCGTTATTGGCTTCTTTTCAAATTTCAGCAACATCATACTCGCTATCAACATGGCAGTTAATAATAACGTTGCAACGTACCTCGGTGCCTCTTCGCCTTTAAACTGTCAGATTCATGGGGCGATTATGACTGGCACTGCGTTTTTGTCCGTTTTCGTTTGCACCGGAATATCGGTCTTGAGATATCTCATGATTATCCGCAACTTACAAATCAAACCATATACTACAACATGGCTTGTTGTTGTCACGGGCGTCGCTAGCACGATATTGGCCTGTGCACCGTTTTTTGTTGGAATCGCTAGCTCAACATATATCCTTCAGAGCAGCCACATCCATTGTATCGCGTCCTGGGACAGGTCCCTCCCGTTCAGCCTATTGGCTTGCGGTACTGTATTTCTAGCAGTTCCTGCTATGGTTTACTCTTACAGTGTCATTTTTATTCGCTTACGAGAAGCAAATGAGCATCTTCGAAGTTTGGAAGTAGCCACGGGCAAAACCAGCGAAGCGGACGTTGAAAATCCAAAGGGCCAAATATTAAAGATGAATTCACTTGATGACCAAGAGAAAAAACTTCTAAGGCAATGTTTGATTATTGTTGGATCGTACTTTCTGGGGTGGATACCGTGCATTATTCGTGAGTTTTGAGCAGGATTGCTTGTGTTTAAAACTACAGTACAGTCATTATGTATGAAATGATCACACGATTGCCTGCAACTGCGATGTATAACTTCTTCGCTGCGTTTACATATGAGGCCGGGGACGTTGTCAATCCAGTGCTTGTGGTCATTTTCGACAAGAATATTCGTGAGAACGTTCTCAGATTTTTCAAAAAATAAAATCCGCTGATTCCAATATACAACGCCAGTGTTTATTTCGTCGGTGGATATTCTTCGTCTTTGCCAGCAACTTTTAAGAACCTTCCTTTCTCCCTGGGAAACACCATTGCGTCTTGTGGCCATGGCCATCCACCAAATTGAGTTCTACGATAATCACTGAAAGCTTGCATGATTTCTTCACGCGTATTCATCACAAAGGGGCCATGCTGGACCACTGGCTCATTGATCGGCCTTCCTTGCAACACCAGGAGCTCGATGTTTTCAGTTCCAGCATTTTCCAAAGTAACATCGGCCTGCCACGCTTCTTCAACTTCCACAACACTGCTGCTTTCAATCTTGGTGTTGTTGACGACAAGACGCGAGCCCTCCACAAGATAGATGCTCCGGTTTGAGCCAAGAGCGGTTTTCGGCAGTATAAAAGTCGATGATGGTTCCATCAAAATGTGGTAAATATTGACGTCGCTCTCAGGATCGCGGGCGTAGCTGTCTTTAGTGCCCGGGAGTGCTTGTACACCGTACAAAGAGCCCGCCCAAAGGGTTGCGTGCACTTTGCCGTCTGGGCTATGGTAGTGCGGGACGTTTTCAGCCCAATGCATTACTTTAGCGCGAATAAAATCTTAGAATATCGATTTGTAATGATATGCTCTTACGTTGATTTGGTTCCACCATTTTCGATTTCTTGGGCAGGTTGATCCACAGCTGGAAGAGACGGCCGTTGTTGGGCTTGTCGGAGTTGATGAGCGGGAACATCTCGCCGTGCACTATGCCCTTGCCGGCTGTCATCCACTGTACATCGCCGTTGCCGTATCTGTCACGACAACCAGATTACTCGATGATACTGGGGGAGAGTATTCTGCAGATTACAATACCTTCCGGCACAACCCAACGAGTCGGTGTGATCAATAATCCCTTCCACAGAGCAAGTGATGGTCTCGAAGCCGCGGTGCGGATGCTGTGGAAAGCCCGGGATGCGGTCACCGTGATACATACGGTAAGGAGCACTTGGGTTGAAGTCCGCGCCGTTGCCGTGGCGGGGGGCCTGCATGTTGGCGTCCCCCGGAGGGTAGCTGTCCTTGTGGTACACGGCGAACAGGAACGGGTCCTGGGCGGGCATGGGCTGCGGCGTGAACACTGGACGCACAACTAAGCGACTCATTCTCGCGGGAGGTTGTTTCAACATAACGCGCGCGGAGGGGACTGCCACGCTTTTAACTGCAGACCTCCCATTCGAAATCAAGACACCAGCATTACGCGTCATCTGAAGCACCGGGCGTGTGCAGATATTCTGTGGCGGCGCGCGCCGAGGCGAGAGGGCCATCCATTGCTGCTGTCGACGACGGCATCGCTAGTCATAACTGTCATGCCGGATTGTCGTTCGAAGAAATGAAACATTATGGTTCGAACACATGAAACATTATCGTTCGAAGAAATGAATATGGGCTGGAGCCTTTGAAACAATGTCTATTAACTGTTGAATCTTTCTGTGTTGAAGCTCTTTCTGGATTGTCACAAGTTCTACTGTCCCAGCTTCCAACATCCGAATCCGCACTGAATAAGTGTCAGTTTCTGCAACTTTCCGCGAAGAGCGCTCTACAGGCCGGGCACCAATACATCCATCCTCACAACGGAAGGGATCGGACCACAGTCGAGTGCATCACAGAACATCACGTGCAAGATTTAGCACTAGCTTGTGCTGCTCGCAAGAGGGGGAGTTTTTGGAATAAAAATCCACGAAACATTTGTGTGAGCGTCTGCTGGTCGAATGAAACAGAATCCGTGTGTACCATGAGGATCGTGCACCACCTTGTGTCGGCGCTGCTGTTTCATTGTCAATAACCTGTAATCATTTTTTCCAAAAAAAAAAAAACTGAAATGGAAGAGAAGATCGTTGACGTCGAAGCTGCCGCCGTCTCTCGGTCCAAACGGAACAAGATCATCATCGGGGGCAGCGTCCTTGCTGTTGTTGTCGTTGCTGCTGCCCTCATTGGGTACTTCGTGTCCAAGAACAACTCTTCCTCGACGGCAGCTTCCAACGCTGGTAACTCGACGAGCATTGCGAACTCCTCCGGCAAAGGCTCGACTACTGGCACAACTGCCTCACCTACTGCGGCAGCTACTGTGGTGCCTGGAACATTCAGGTTAATCGGGTACTTCGGCGCTGATGCCATGGGTAAATTCTTTTAATCAACACATGGATTTTGATTAAATTCAATCAAACAGCAAATGGCGTCGACTTGGAGCAAGGCGTATTGACACCGACATCCGACTCATCATACTACCAAAAAGACTTGAAGTACTACTGCGACACTGGCTACTTCAACACGATAAATATTGCATTCTTGAACCTATGGGGTGGGGGAAGCGGTCACTTCCAAATCACTCTGGGTGGCTTCAGCACTGCCAACTATGTCACGGACGGAACATACGTGTACAACGGCGACGGCAAAGAGAGCAATAGTGCTTCTGTTGTGACGAGTTATCAGAACATTGGCATGGACATTACACATTGTCAGTCAAAGGGAATCAAAGTGTTGATGTCCCTGGGAGGAGATAAAGTGAGTGACTACTCTTTCTCAACCGGCGATGGCAAGCTCTATGCAAATTTGTGGTACAACATGTTTTTGGAAGGAAGCTCCAGCGTCCGTCCATTCGGCGCTGGTGTTGTGCTTGACGGAATCGAACTTGATGTTGAAAAGAACCTGGCTTACCCAGGAACCCAGCCGTGGAACCAAGAAATGATCGATCTTATCACTACTCTTCGATCTTTGAGCCCGCAGACAACGCTCGCGATTGTGCCACAGTGCTACCTCAGCGACCCCAATTACCCTGGAAAAGACGCGAATGTCGGCGATGTGATTCCTGCAGTTGCAGACAAGCTTGATTATCTTATTGTACAGTATTACAATAACCCCGTCTGCTCGTATCCAGTCAACTTCAACTTCGAAGACTGGACAAAGGTCTTTTCGGGAAAAATTGTTGTCGGTCTTGCTGGTGATTGGACGTCCGCTATTTCTGGTGGATTCTTGGAGCCTGGCCCACTGCAAGCTGTGTTCGACCAAGTTAAGACAAGTTCGCAGTTCCTCGGCTTCTCCGTTTATGATGTGAGCTCATCGACTGCGCCGGCTCTCGAGCATACAATTGCAAACTATGGCAGCACGCTGCCAACCACACACTATTCACAAACGCTTCGCAACGTCTTGGATGGCACAACCGTTGGAAGTGGATATCCATCGCAAGCATCGCTTGGGGTGCAAACCGGATCGTCTGCATTTACTTCGAGATGTGGTGCTACGTGGGCTCACGCTAACGCTACTTGCGGGGCTGTCTGTATATCGGACAGTTCGGTATGTACGGGAAAGTTCACGTGCCAGCAGTACGTCAGCACATGCTGACCGAAAATTAGAGTAATAAATCTGTCTTTTTCAATTTCTCCTAAGAAAGTCAACAGCCTTTGCCTTGTGTATGCAGAGAACATGATCTTTCGCTAGTAGTTTCAATTTTCAAAATCCCGAAAAATCAGGAAGGAGAAAGGTGAGTCGCATCTGTCTGTAACTTCTCTTCGCTGACAAATACCGGACTGGACAAATGTCGTAACTTTCAACCGGTTTTCACCACGATTCTCCACAGTAGGTATCTGTCTTTTTCATTAGTCCGGTGATGGAGAGGTTGCTCCACAGCAGATCAATAACCAAGCCAGCCGTATTAACTATGTCATTTGAAATGAAATAGCCCCGCGTCAAAACGCTCCCATCTTCGCGTGTTGTAAAAATGCGGCGGGATTATGCTTTGGTTCAAAACCGCAGAAAATGCCCCTGTCCACCATTCGCTGCAGTCACACTCAGCACTGTGCGCCTGGGGCTTGCACAATGAGAAATTCATTAAACTCTATCCAGCAGTCGTGGCCAGCCACTTTCTTTGGCTGTTCGCGTCGGGCGAGATGCGGAATAAGGTGCAAGCGCCCGCGTTGGGTTGGGCGGGACAATTTTGTCTGAGGCGCGTCGTTCTGACAATTCTCGCGTTGGGGTCAATGCAGACAACGCCCCCGGCGCCACCCACTGCCGCCGCGTCCGGCCTGCTGCTACTGTCGTCGCTGGTGTCGGCCCACTGCGACCGTAACTATGAGGCAGCCACCGCTGCGTCCTCCGCGCCGTCCATCACGCTGACTACGCCGGCGATGGAAATATGCCTGCACTCTGCCTCCAGTGCTGTCCTCGATTCGGACCTACTGTATCCTCCTTTTTCGAGTCCGCAGAATACAGCGCGTGCTGACAGTAACCCTCTGCCTGTGGACCTGTCGTTCTCCGAATCCGACATGTCTCGGGCGTCCTCGGATCTGGACGAAGACGATAGTGACGACGAGCAAGTGATAGACCTGATCCGCGCTAACTCGACGCTGGATTCGCCGGACGATGTGGCGCAGGAGGAAGCCGACCTGATGTTGACGGACGCAAAAATCCCGGACGAACCCGAAATTTCCGATCCAGTCGAAACGGCCGCAGCAGAAGCGTACGACAGTGACTGTGACAGCGACAGCAGCCACAGCAGTGACTCCAGCAGCGCTAGCAGCTGCGATGGCAGCAATGGCGGAAGCGCTGCTAGCATCAAGAGCCGCTCAAGCAGTGCCAGCAGGCACAGCAGCTTCCACAACTTCAGCGAAGACGACGAAGACTATTTCCACACCAACAAGCGCCCCACAAGGCCTAAGTATTCCGCAGCGAAGGCACAGAGGAAACGTCTCAAAACTCTTCACGACTTCTCCTCCCCGTCCCACGCTTTCCTTCCGCCGGTCCCAAAAGCGTGTGCGAACGTGCCTGTCAAGAAGCTGAAGATAGTGTTTGCGCCAAAGCACGGTCCGTATCCAAGCGACTCTGCTCGCCAGTACTCTACATCCTCGTCCGCACCGCCGGCATTTGGAGATTTGGTTGAGACTGACGCCTGCGCGTCTCCCGCGACATTTGAGCACAGTGACTTCGATCCAGTCAAAAATCTCGCCGAAAACGGAACGCCAAAACCCCTTGCTCTGTTTTCGCCTTTGAAGGCGCCAGCGAGGGGAAGCGGACCGAACATGCGCGGGGGGTCGATTGCACAGCGGGGGCGTGGCGGTTCAGGAAGAGGACGTGGCGCAAAGCGCGGTCGAAAGCCGGGAACAATGGTTGTCATCGGTCCGGACGGTGTTCCTCAAGTATGTTTCACATGGCGATTCTTTGGATTAACCCTTGAATGCTTTGCGCAGAACATTCCGCGAAGACCCGGCCGACCAAAAAAGTATCCACCACAACCGCCGGCAATTCCCCTTGAGCATTCTTTGGACGCACCATTAGATACGCAGTCGCAGCATCAGAACAGCCTGAATGATTTAGGATTTGATTCCCATCCATTGAATCATTCATCTTCAGCACTTGCACCGTCGGTGCCAGCTTTAGAGTTGCAAAATTTACTGTTTCCACTATCCCACTCTATAGGGGCACCGCATTTTGCGCAACCGCATGCTCCAGAGAGTCTTCAGACCTTTCTATCGAACAGCAAAGCGCCAGACTCTTATGAACTACCAGCAAGCGTGCCGCGCGGAGTCGGACGACCCAGCAAACGCGGTGGATGGATTGGAGGACGCGGTCGTCGCGGCGGAGGGCAACTCACTAAAGCGAGACTCACTGCAGTTTCGCCACCATCTATGCCGATGCATCCTCCAGATGTTGCAGCAGCCGCTGACGTCGGACGGCCGCTGCAAGTCTCAGCAATATCAGATCCCTCATGGAAGACTGCAACCTCGCGGATGACCAGAAGGGAAAGTGCTGGAAGCCTCGGAGCAATTGATCTGGCCTCAGGCGTTAATGACTTAGCAATGAAAAGTCCTGATCCTGACGTTGATGGAAATGAAAACGCCATGTCTCCAAATCCGTCCACGAAGCCATCACACAATATCGTTGCCCCACCGTCAAAGCCTTCAAAGGCGAGCGCAATACTAAACAATACTTACTCGAAAATTCACGTGTGGGAATCTCACATCGACGGTGTTGTTGTGATGCGCCGAGTCGCCGATGGATGGTTCAACGCGACGCATTTGTTGAAATTGGCCGGATTTTGTGACAAGTCGCAGCGAACCAGAATGTTAGAGCGAATGGCTGCCGCCCACGGAAATGGCGGTGCTGGATTAGAGAAAGTGCAAGGGGGCTTCGGCAGATATCAAGGAACATGGTTCGTAAATTAAAATATGCTATCAGCAGGCTAAAATGTCCTCACCAGGATTCCGGCCGAAAGTGCTATGGCTCTTGCAGAAGAATATGGAATTACAGAGAAATTGAAACCTTTGTTTAATCAGCCGTGTAATTTGGATATAGACTCTGCGCCGGGAAACGGTGGAGAGGAGCCTAACCCTGGAGTAGAAGCAAACTGAAGCGGAGTTGGGTTTAAGCTCGTTGTTTTGTATTTCTTTTCTGTCGCAGCAACGTGAAGTCTGTCGATAATCAATAAAGCAGACAGAGACCCTAGTTTACAATTCATTGAGACCGTTCATACTGTTTCTTATCATTGGGCCGCCGTGCACCTGCAATTCTTTTCTGAAATAGCACCAAAGCCGGTACGCTTGACACTAAAGAACGTGAGTCGGCGATGGCCAGCGATCCATAGCTTCGTTTTGTAATTCACCCTTCGGTAAGTGCGAATCATTCAGGCTTTGTCACACAGACGATCGATGCGTCGTTCTGAGCATCTTGACTTGGAAACTGTACTACAATAACGCGGGAGTGCTTGCAGAAGTCAGACGAACTCGCCAAAAATAGAAAAATAAAGACACCTCAGCTGCTTGGACGCGTACGCACGCCGCACGACCGTAACGACGGAACAGAGCCCGATAGATGGCAAACTGTGCAGAGAGCGTTTGCGAGTAGATCGGCCGCCGAATGGGAGACGAAAGGAACGCGGCACTCTAAGCAGTGCCGCCGGAATTTCTTATTTCTTCGGAAATTCAGCACTTAACTTGCAACCACGGAAGCACACGAAAATGGCGTCGATTGTCCGCGGTTCAGTCAAGACGCCAACTTCAACGGGCGTGTACCGTAGCAACCTCTCCCCCGAAGCCCTGCTGGACACGCCCGGGCCGGGAATGAATACTGTGCACGAGCTGTTCCAAACCAAGCTGCTGCACGAGGACCCCGACACCGAGCTCTTTGGCCAGCGGCGCGTCATTCGTGTGGTAGAGGAAGAGAGGCATGTCGTCAAGAAGCTACCCACCGGCGAAGAAGTCACAGAAGTGAAGAAGTGGAAGTACTTTGAGTTGTCGCCGTACGAATGGATGACTTGGAGGGAGGCAAGCCGACTCATCTCGCAGTATGCATCCGGATACAGAGCGCTTGGATTGGCTCCTGGCGATAGACTGACTATTTATGCGGAAACAAGGTCACCAAATGAACCACTTTATTCGCTGGGACTCAATGTCTAAA
The DNA here is from genome assembly GCA_027604725.1 of Entophlyctis luteolus. Taxonomy (NCBI): domain Eukaryota; kingdom Fungi; phylum Chytridiomycota; class Chytridiomycetes; order Chytridiales; family Chytriomycetaceae; genus Entophlyctis; species Entophlyctis luteolus. Next base: position 67,304 of record JADHYT010000092.1, read on the forward strand.
AATCAGCCGCGACTGGATGCTGAACGCTCTGGCTGCTTACCGCCAATCATTGGTTATCACGACTGCGTATGCAACGCTTGGAGAAGACGGCTTAACGTATTCGCTCAAGGAGTGCGAGATTACGACTGTCTTCACGAACGCTGAACTACTTCCAATGATAGAGTCCGCTGCCAACAATGTGACCACGCTTAAGAACATTGTCTATAACGGCATAGCGCCTCCAACAATTCTAGAAAAATTCAAGCAATCGCATCCGCATCTGAAAGTTTTGCATCTGGAAGAACTTGCAGTACTTGGTTTACAAATAGATGTGCTGTGACGAAACCACTTACACTTTCTCTTAGGAGAGCAGCAGGCACACGATCCGGTCGCCCCGTCAAAGCACGACTTGGCTGTTATCATGTATACTTCTGGTTCCACCGGCACACCGAAAGGCGTGATGTTGACGCACCAAAATATCATGTCCTCAGGTATTTCTTTTGACCGTATCTTCTGCTAACAACTATCCATTCAGTTGCCGGAAATGCTAAATTCGTTGAATCAATATTCACCGCTGAAAGAAAAACCTTTCTCGCTTTCTTGCCACTGGTACTCAGCACATGTGACAATCACTAATAATACCACTAAATAACCACAGGCACATATACTGGAACTCACGACCGAGTTCGGTCATATGTTCTTGGGATCGCGGATTGGATATGGTAACGTTAAGACTTTGACAGACGCATCAGTTCGCAACTGCAAAGGAGATATCCGCGAGCTGCAGCCAACATGTATGATTGGCGTGCCGGCTATCTGGGAAGGGATCCGGAAGGCGATTGAGTCCAAAATCCGTGCGTCATCGCCGACAGTGCAGACGCTATTTGCAGCAGCATTCGACATGAAATGGAACCTGATCTCTCTGGGAATGCCGTGGCTTGCAGCGCCGTTGGATTTATTGTTCTTCAACAGAATCAAAGATCAAGTTGGCGGCAAGTTGATATTTGCCGCAAGCGCTGGTGCTAGTTTGCCCCATTCGACTCAAAAATTCATCAACGTGTGCATCGGTCCACTCATAAATGGATATGGAATGACCGAAACAACCGCGACTGTGGCTATTCAAAGTAAGTGCTCTTTGTTTTTGATCAAGCATAAAACGGTTGATAAAGGAGTTGAGGATACATACAATCTGGGCACCATTGGAGCGGTCACTGCCAACTGTGAGGTCAAGCTCGTTAACGTCGACAACACCGACTACAAGGTAACTAACAGGCCATTCTCGCAAGGCGAATTGCTCGTGCGTGGACCAAATGTTATGAAAGGATATTACAAGCAAGAACAGCTCACTAGAGAAACTATTACGGAGGATGGCTGGATGAAGACAGGTGACATTGTCGAAATCGACGGAACAGGGCAGATTCGCATTATTGATCGAAAAAAGAATCTGGTAAAACTTTCAAACGGAGAGTATATTGCCCTTGAGAAGATGGAAACGAACTACAAAGTATCCCGATACGTGCAAAACATTTGCGTATATGCGGACCCATTGCAACAGTACGCGATCGCAATCGTGCAACCGGTTGAAGCGCAGCTGCGCGCAACCTGCCTCGAACTGAATCTGTTCCCAGATGACGATGTTGCGAATCTGGACATGGAGGCGATTTGTGCCCGCGTAGAGTTGCGCAACTCCGTGTTGCTGAGCTTGAAGGAAGTTGCCAAGTCCGTCGGGTTTAACTCTGCCGAGACTGTCGGAAACATCATACTGTCGCATGTGGAATGGACTCCGACAAATTCCATGTTGACAGCGGCAATGAAGCTCAACCGCTCCGAAGTATACAAAAAGCATAGACGTGAAATTCAAATGATATACATCTAGGCCGCGAATCTGTGGCTGCACGAAGGGTTAAAATCAAAGATAAATCAATACAAGTTAAAGTATCCGTTCTGCAGTATAAAATTTTTGCAATGAACTCTGTAAAATGTCGCTCCCTCCCATGTCGCTACCTGTGGCCTTTGCATTCTGCGATTTTCCTCTCCCTCCGCGCCCATGATGCGAGGCGGTGACTGATGACGTCCCGTGCATGTAGGTTTATTGGTCCCAAGCAACGAGGTTTGTCAACTCGGGAACTTGAAGATCTTATGATGCGTCCTTCACGCCACAATGCATGCATCTGTACCATCCGGAAGTATTGTACTCCGCCGTTTAGAAGAGTGCCATCCGCATTATGATGGATTCTCATTCGGAATAAATGAGGTGTATGACTTTTTGAAGATCGGTTGACGGCAGCATAGCATGGCAGGAGTTTCATATTCACACATGTCAACGACAATGAAAGCGCAATTTCAACAGAAGTACTCCAAATGTGTGGGAAATTGTTGCAACTTCGAGGTTCGCTATTATTCGGAACTGAAAAGTTTTCGAAAAGCTGTCAAAACCGAACCAACGCACAGCGTCCCAACCTCTGATCTCTCCACGAATTCCTGGAAATATCTGCATAAAGCGTCAAAAATTCTGGAAATTGTAGCCACATCAGAAAATTTCGTGAAAAATCTTCCACAATGGTCGCAAAGATAATCCAAATGTTTTATTTCCCCGGTAACAAAGACACGTTTCCGGATTCTACAAATTCATTCCAACAGTTCATGCAACAACAGGCTTTAAGGCGACCTGGTCGGTCGATGAGCTCAATGCGAGCAGCGATCCGGAGCTGGCAGTGCGGGCAAGGTCGATTTCCTTCGCACCGTCGTGGTAGAACGCGTACGCGTCTTCTCCGTGGCAGGCAGCGTCTCCGATCAGGAGGTCCGCCTCGCTCATACGGAGTGGGACGATGAAGGAGATCAGGAACAGAATCAGCGGCGTCATAACCACGTTCAGCGCAATGACGAACAGTCCTCCGATCAATTGCAGCACGACCTGGTAGCCGTTGCCCGCAATCGCTCCACCGGGATTCGTCAGCGCGAACGCCTCGCAACCCTCGACTGTGGCAAAGATACCCGTCGTTATACCGCCGAGGAGACCAGCAACAGCGTGGGTGTGCACGACTCCGAGAGTGTCGTCGACGAACGACATAAACTTCATCTTGCCGACAATGTTCATCGTGATCCATGGAATGGAACCTGAGATAATTCCCATGCAAATCGAACCCCATCCAGACACCAAACCGGCACCCGGTGTAATGGCGACAAGTCCAGTGATCATACCCTGGCACGCACCGATGATAGACGGCTTCTTGAAGTAAGCCATGTCAAGGAACATCCAAGTTAAGAGAGACACGGCAGTACACAAGTTGGTGTTGACGACGGCGACACCAGAGTCAGGACCAGCGTTGAACGGGTCACCTCCGTTGAATCCGTTCCATCCAAGCCACAGGATACCGGCACCAGTCATCATGAGAGGGATGTTGTTGGGCTCAAAGTCCTCGCGGTCTTGCTTGAGACGGGGTCCGATCATCCATGCACCAGAGAAAGCTGCAGCACCGGCGGCCAAGTGGATGACATAACCACCAGAGTAGTCAAGAACTCCCATCTGGAACAACCATCCGCCTCCCCAGATACTGTAGCACGTAACGGTGTACGAGAAAGTAAGCCACAGCGGCACGAACAGGATCCACGCAGTGAAATTCATACGTCCAAGGAACGCACCCGCAATCAAAATCAGAGAGATGGCCGCGAACACAACTTGGAAGTATACGAAGGTAGACATTGGAAAGTTCGGCAGGTAACCAGCGGAAGGCACGTATGCTTGGCTCAATTGACCCTGTCCATCGCTAGAGTCAGCTATTGGGTTCAACCTGGAGATTTTCTGAACTCACCATGATCGTAAGAGTAGAGATGGCTCCGGGCTTTCCGATGAAAGTGGCACTTCCCCAGGGCGCACCGAAACTCATCTCATACGCCCAACAGTTCCAGCACACCAGGACCATCGCAAAGGCATAGAAGCACATAAAAGCGGAGTTGACAGCCCACTTTTTCTTAACGACGCCCGCATAGAAGACCATCAGGCCGGGAATAGACTGCAGCCCGACGAATGTCGCCGTAGTCATCTGCCATGCATTGTCACCGGTGTCGAGCCACGGATTGCTTGAAGCATTGAATACTGCCGGAGATGCCGCCATCGTTGTTTACGGAAGTTTAAGTTTGAGTCAGACCGTTCCTTCCATTTTATTTACTCCAACTGAAAATTTTTGTTCTGCACAATTTTCTTCTCCGGCCTGATAGGATAAGATAGGCACCCACCTCCGCGGACTTCTTCGAGCACGCTAGTGCCCGTAGTTTGATTTCGTTACATTCAACATCTTCGTGAAAACGCTTGGGATGTTGGCTGCGATGGTGTCTGCAACATATTGTTAGTGGCGATAAGATTTTTTATCTCAATTGTGAACGTTTGCTTCAAAAGACTTAAAAATCGAACCGGAACTTTTTATAAAGGCACTCTCCGATATTGGATTTCAGAGGATGTATCGCATCCTTCCCTGAATGCGCCTCACTGCGATCCAGCGCAGTTACCTTTTACATCATTTGAAATCCATTCGAGAGGTACTTTTCCTCGCTTGAAGCTTTCTTCACCGTACAGCTTTTAACGTGGAAACTGAAAGTTTTTCGATCGCTGTTCACGGCAAGAACATAGCCGCCCCCAACCAAGTATGAGGACGTTGTTTATTTAAGGAGGTGCAATCAAGAACAACTTTCGGCAACCGGACGGATCAGATCAAGCTCAGGGAGTGGTCTTGACGGCAACTGTTTCAAGCGTCAAGGCATTGGTGTTCGCCAACGCGTTCTGCTGAACCGCTACCATGGACGCCCCGCTAGCTGCACGCAAAGCATTTTGCTGCATGGCTAACATCGAAACACCGCTTGCTGTACGAGCAAGGTCGATTTCTTTGGCGCCGTCATGGTAGAATGCGTATGCATCCTCTCCATGGCACGCGGCATCTCCGATAATCAAGTCCTCATCGCTCATTCGCAGCGGCACGACGAATGAAATCATCAGCAAGATAATCGGCGTGATAACAATGTTCAGCGCGATCACGAAAAGAGCCGCGACGAACTGGATGTACAGCTGGTACCAATTGCCTGCAACGGCGCCGCCCGGCGTCGTGAGCGCGAACGCCTCGCAGCCTTCTACAGTCGCGAATATCCCCGTACACAGCCCGCCTAGCAGTCCTGCTACTGCGTGCGTGTGAACTACCCCTAGCACGTCGTCAATGTGCTTTAACGGCTGTGTCTTGGCTACAATGTTCATCGAGATCCATGGAATTACGCCCGAGATTAGGCCTATGCAGATCGCACCCCATCCGGCCACCAGCCCGGCACATGGAGTGATCGCCACGAGCCCCGTGATCATACCTTGGCAAGCACCAATGATCGATGGCTTCTTGAAGTAGACGATGTCCATGAACATCCACGCTAGCAGCGACGCCGCGGTGCAAATGTTTGTGTTAAGCACCGCCACGGACGCGTCGGCGCCGGCTGCAAATGATGCGCCGCCGTTGAATCCGTTCCATCCGAGCCACAGCATACCGGCGCCGGCCATCATCAGCGGAATGTTATTGGGCTCAAAGTCCTCTCGGTCTTGCTTGAGGCGCGGGCCAATCATCCACGCACCCATGTACGCAGCAACCCCTGCGCCGAGGTGGATGACGTACCCGCCAGCGTAATCCAGTACGCCCATTTGGAACAGCCAGCCGCCGCCCCAGATACTGTACGCCGATACAGAGTACGAGAAAGTCAACCATAGAGGCACAAACAGGATCCATGCGGCAAAATTCATTCGGCTCAGGTACGCGCCAGCAACGAGAATCACCGAGATAGCGGCAAACACAAACTGGAAGTATACCATCGTTGCCATGGGAAAAGCCGCAACGATATTTGCCGATGGAATAACGGCCTGGCTCAATTGGCCCTGTTGAGGTTTGTTTTTTTAGTTGTTTTTTTTTTTTTTTTTTTTTTGTTTTTGTGTGAAATTTGGACAAAAAATTTAAAACAACGGACCAGAATCGTCAGGGTCTGCACGGCTCCGGGCTTTCCGAGGAACGGGGCCCACTGCTCGCCAAAGCTCATTTCATACGCCCAACAAACCCAACAGAGCATGACAGCCGCGAAGGCGTAGAACACCATGAAGGACGAGTTGACGGCCCACTTTTTCTTGACGACGCCCGCGTAGAAGATGACCAGCCCAGGCACGGATTGCAGGCCGACCACCGTGGCTGCGGTCATTTGCCAGGCATTGTCGCCCGTGTCGAGCCACGCGTTGCTCGTGGAGTTCCACTGAGCGGCCATGGTCTCTTTTTTTTTTTGTCGATTTTTTTGTTGTTTTCTTTTCAACAAAGATTTATTTTTTGTCACATTTAACTTTAATTTTTTTTTGAAGTTTTTTGTTCTTCCCTGAAATGCGGCGATCGAGCGCAGCCGCGGATGTGGCTTGGACCGTTGTCAATTGATGATGCATTAGTAACACTCGCAATTCTGTTCGAAACCGTTCGGTCCGTTTCTGACAAATACTACCCTGTGCCACTTTCGCACCCGCAGTGTCCATATTCTGCGCCCAGATGTTCCATGTTCTCATGAACGATATATTGCCTTCATTCAGATTCTCGGTTTTTCTGGAAGAGGAAGGAAAGATCATGGATACACGAAAGGAATAGAACATAGCCCAAAAGGAAAGAAACAAACACTTGACAGAACCGAAACTAAGATCAACAAATAAAACTATAATGAAAGTTTATCCTTCTTTCACGTCATCTATGGCTTGCATTCTGAGTGGTTCCGAGGTATTCAACCGTGGGAAATTGTTGCTGCTGTGCTCAGCCTTGGGAAATTCACGACCTGTCCTGCAAAATTACGTATTTATGTCTGCTTCGGAAGTCTTTCATGCGCCAAAACCAACGAGCAAAGCAAAATGGTTTGAAGCAAATGCAGCTTGCTTCTGAGTCGACAGCGGAGCGTGGTAAGGTTCTTGACTTACTAACACGAACTCTCGGCTCAGCTGAGGGAAAGATTTGGAACCAAGCACATTTTGGAGATGGCGATCTGAAAAAAGCAAATCGGGGGTGTAGGCCAAGCAACAGCACCAAGAACGTGCTACTGCTGGCTGGTGAGGAGACGCAGATGGCGCAGGCAAGCAGCATGCGGACGGACAAGCAAGGGTCGATGGACGGCGGGGATGGGACGGGACAGGGCGTGGCAAGGCAGCTAGCGCGCTAGCAAGAAAGCAATCGAATTAGCAAGTTGCACAAGCGGGCAAGCAACACACAAGCATGAGCATACTACGGGCAATGGTGATTTGGAGGATGCATATGCAGACACTTGTGCACGGCCTGCTGCCGGCGCCCTCCCTCGGCTACTCCCCGTCCGTGCCAGTGTCCATGTCCGTGCAAGACGGAGAAGCGCCCATGCTGGTGCCCCATCGGCCCGCGTCGGCTGCCGTCTGTCGCTGTGGTCGCGGCCTGCCCAGGCAATCCCCTTCCTCCGCCTTGTCCCGCCCGTACCTCCACCCTTCCGCCGCCGCCATCGCTTCCTTGCCCCTTCCACGCGTCGCCACGCATTCAACAATCGCGTCTCGCAACTCCCTTGGGCTAACATAAACCGAGTACTCCAACAAGCAAAGCACCTGCCGCTCGATCCGCACTATCTCCGCTACGCTGAATAGGCCATAAGTGCACTGCGCGAATTCTCTCGCATTCAAGGATTCGTTGCTCAGACTCTTGGTCGCTACCATGAACAACCCAGTAATTAGTCGGTGCCGCGAACACTCCTGGCCTGATACAACAGGAACAGAAGGTCTTATCAGCACTCTTTCGGCGTCCGTCTTCATAAACTGAATGTGACAAACCTCTAACAGATCTGATTTTACATCCAACTCGCTGCATAAGTGCCAGAGTCGCAAATAGTATCAAATAGGTCGGCCGCGTAAGCGTTATCAAGTGCCTCATGAATTCGCGCAGCGGGGGTAGCGTATTGCTCGGAGGCACTTCCACAATGGCAGATGACGTTCGTTCAAGCGCATTCATTGCAAGGTACGAGAGATATGCTTTGCGGTCCATTTTCCGCTTTTGAAATAGTTATAAACAAGGCACAAGAACCCGCTTTTTATTCTTCACCTCGAATAGACAGACACTCGCAAAGTTTCGGCAAAGACTTGGAACATCTCGACCCAAAACTGGGGATGATCAGGAAGTAAAGGCCAGCCTGGAAGCAGTCGCGGCACACTCTTATAGATAATCTTTTTCTCATTGATGGTTTGTCTGCGTTGTCAAATTCCATTTGCGTTCAGTGTCCTTCGTCGATCGCTATGCTCTGTACACCAATAAATTCGTTCGACTCCGACTGCCTCCGCAGCCCCCTCCGCAACCACATGCACATTCGCATCATGCCATCCCCCCCAACTAGCGAGCCCTTTCTTTCGATGCTGCACAGTATTTTGTACAAGCATTCTCCCTGCCGAATTCGGCTGGCCGAACGATCTTCCGGATACTCTGCGCGCATCCGACCTGGGACAGAGACCGGCATTTCAAACAAGAACACAAACCCACCCCTCCACCCAAGCACCTGATGTCCGCTTGGAATTTCTGGGAGGAGTTGCCGCCGAAACATACTTCGCCCTTTCGAAGAATTCGAGGGAAAATGCAGATCAACTGAATAGAGCGACAGGAACGACACTCTTTTCACAATCCAAACTAAGGGCATCCAAACACCTATGCCTTTGATTTCAATTGTGGATTCGCTTGAAAATGTCCAATATCCGAAACGGCCGTAAAGAAGTGCAAGAAGTAGCAGTACCGCAATAACAGTGCCCCATCGATCAGCATTACAAGCAGCACCGTCGACGAAATGGTAGAGGCAGTGTGGGCTGCTACCAAACCACACATTATAGGCACGGCCAAATTGGCAGACGACAAATACACACTTGACGAATCAGAGCCAACATTAGAGCAGTTTGGTTTATTGGTTGAGCTAGTCAGAAGGACGAGTAAATACCCGTTTGGAAGTGGTATGTTCTCATTTGAGGCGATCGTTTGATGGCCAAAACAATTCACAGCGATCCAGCGGAATGTGACACCGCTTGCTGGACAGATCTTGCGCAACCTGTCGAGAAATACAGGGGCACTCACATGCCAAGTGTACTCGTATTTGGCCAACCTCTTTCTTGTCAAGGATTGGGAGAAATTCCAAAACGATGTTTTGGTCCGTGCCAGCCTCTTCGATAGATCAGCAGCACCCAAAGCGTGGCAGGAATAACAGACGAGATTGCTCAATTAAAAATTGCCCATCCGCACCGCGCCGCACAGCGTTGGCTTTTATTTTGGAGAGATTGGGCTGTGAGGCTACTTTATTCAACACCCACACCGAGTGCAATGAACGGCGATATCCGTCAGAAATTCGGCGGCTGATTTCAATGGCTCATTCAATTCCTTCTAGCGGTACTAAGAGTCGCTTGGCAGTGTGTTTCACTTCGTTGTGTTGCGGTGCGGATGGGCAATTTTTAGTTGAGCAATCGCGTCTGCACTGTTATTGCGATGCTGCTCCCTTCTTGCACGTCTATCCAGCGATAGTCAGCCAAAATCCCAATGTTTCTGCCATTTCAGGAATTTATTGGTTTCTGAAAACTCGGAAATGGACATTTGAAGAAAACTCGCAATATTCTTGACAAAAAAAATTTTTTGAAAACTGACAAACAAGCACCATGCGATTTTAGCACTCCCAAAAAGACACACCCCGACCACCCAGCAACTCAGTCCATGCCTTTCGCCACAAGCGCTGGACTCATTCTCAAATCGAGATTCTGCAGCAGTCTCCACAGGGCCTCGTCCCGAAGTACTTCTAGTATTCCCCCGGCACTCTCAACCGAAACGACCCCTTCAGCCAGTGTATCAATGTCATCGCCTCGAATTGATTCGTCGTCATCGCCGTTTCCCGCTTCAGAAATAGTGGAGGAATCGATTAACAACAGAGATTCAGCTTCAATTCGCGAATCTTCCTGATCAGTTCTTTCATCATCGCCGCCACACAGGGTTTCACATTCATCAAAATCATCATCGACAGCGACTGATTGAGGGAGACTTGAGATATGAGAATGCGCAGGTTCAATAACACTGTAGTCAAAAAAGAGCTTTCCGCGGGGGGGATGCGGTGAAGGCTGGACCACAGTGTTCGTCGTTGGCCACTCCAGAAGATCTCTCACGTTCATAGCAGGCATCGGGACTGACACGCTATGCACACTGACAACTCTGTTGTTATTGTTTGACTGCATTCGCGCCGGGGAGGACGATGACGACGCGCTCGCGCGACAATTTGCGAGCGGTTTTTGAGTTGGGGCTGTAGCTGAAGCAGCTGAAGATTCTGAAAAGGAAGCAGTAGTAGGCAGGTGCGGTGTAGGAGTTAAGACTGTCAGAGACCGCAGCTGTTTTTCGAGGTCTTGTACCATGGCCTTGTATTCGTCACGCTCCAACTCAACTGTAGATAACCGCGACCGAGTATCCACGGCTTCTCGTACAACTTCCACCAGCTCGCTTTCCAGGGACTCGATATATCTGGTGAAGGTTTTGGGTTAGAGCAAAAAAAAGGAAAATTAGAGTTTAAGCCACTCAACTCTTTTCTTCTGTCTCGAAAGCTCCTCGCACTCAGTTTATTTCTCAGCTGCCGCCGCTCACGCGGGCCCATCGCCGGATCGCGCAACATCAAGTATTCCTGAGCGAGTGCGCGGTCCATTGCCTTGCGAGGCTTGTATGTGTGGAGGGACAAGTTCTGGGCATCCGCGACGTTCAACGGGCGCGGCAAGAGGGAAGACGGCTGTGCGAGAATTGCACCAGATGGAGTAGACGATGAAGCGGCGGTCGCTTCGGCCAGACTCATGTAGTATTGGAAGTCATCAAAATCGGATTCCGTTGGTTGAGGCTGGGGCTGCTGGTTCTGTTGCAGACCAGTCTCATCAGACGCCAGAGGAGCAGGAGATTGCGGTTTTCGCTTGAGTGCGGGAGACTGCTTGGACGTAGCGGGGTCTGCTGGGTCCCGAATTTTCCGGGGCCGGCCACGCGGGCGCTTGACCTTAACTTCCGGTTCAAGAGCAGGCTGTGGCTCAGGATCCGATTTCTCATCTGCAATGACGTCTTCCTTTGACGTTGAAGATTCTTCCCCAGACTCATCGACTTGCATCATACTTCGCCCAGAACTCATTTGATTCCCATTAATACCAGAATCCTGGGCGTCTGTTTCGTTCTTGACAAAAGGTCCTAGGAGCGGCTGCTGCTGCTGAACAAACGCTTCTAATTCCGCCATAGATAGATTGCCGATATCAAATGGAATGTTCTCGGCTTCTGCAGAAGCACCACGGGAAAGAGCAGGGATACCCGCACAGGCAGCGGTTGAAACAGCGGCGGCAGACGAAGAGTTGAAGAGGGAGGAGAAGAGAGAGTCAGAAAGAGTGGGGGGCGGGAAGGCATTGTCAGAGTCTGGCGCTGAGGAGTCACAGAAGAGGTCCGCGTCGTCGTTGAGCCAGACAAAGTCGTCCACTGGTTTTTGCTGCTGTGATTGTGCAGACCGTGATAGCAGCAGAGGGGGCGGAGGATCGTGCAATGGGACGAGCGGAAACGAGAAGGTGGCGAGGTCCAAGGGAGGCTCCTCGCCCTTGACACGTTTACGCGCAGCGTATGCTGCGGAAGTCGACGCGGCAGGAAGATTGGCGGGGGGTGGATACAGGGCGTCGAGCAGCAGCTGGTGCTGCAGCAGAAGCAGTTGCGGGTCGGAGGCACTTGTGTCCATCGGATGAATTCACAGCCACAAAACAAACAGATGCGCACCAAAGTTGAACGATACCAAATACATGGCATCATATCACTCGATACTGCACTGGCTGGCCATGCAATCTGCCATACTCGCCGTTTTGTTATTCACGGAGCTCCTGCTCTGGCACTGATGGGGCACAGACTCAGTCTCGACTTCCGCTTCATCGCCCATTTCAAATCATTTCCAGCCAGTTTGACTGCTTTACAAATCCGCCCCATCCAGCCACCGTTTCTAGTCTTTCGTGATTCATAGTCGATAGGAGATACTGCGCATGTGTCCTATACACTGAACGAGCGTCGGCTCTTCAGGAAGTCCATCACCATTTGATTTGTGAAAGCAAATTACGCCCTGATACGAATATTGATAGCATTGCACACAAAAATGGTTCTGCCATACGATTCTCCACTGCTGCTATCATGCCACCTGACCTTTGATTCCAGCGATATCAGCATATGCTATAAATTTCATTGGAGTATCCAACCTGATAAAAATCTTCCACCCATTCAATTGCACAAAAATGCGAGTCTCCACTCTCCTTGCTCTTGCCACTTATGCGGTCTCCGTGTGCTCAGCAAAAACTACAACTAAGACCAAGACGACTAAGTTGGCTGGGTCTGCTGTTCTCGCAACAACTGTCGTAGGATCACCTGCCGCTACCGGAACAACGGTTCCAACTGCGTCTCCCTACCACCCCGGTGCTGGAGCCATCGCGAAACCAGCTGTCGTGGCGCGCACAAAAACCTGTCCCGTCACTGCAACTGGAGGCGACGACGGTCCTGCAATCAAAGCTGCCGCTCAATCATGCAGTGGTGGTGGAAAAGTCATCCTTGCCGGCAGCTATTCTATTCAGTCTTTCACTGATTTGCGCGGCATCTCACACGTGGACTACGTTCTCACTGGTACAATTACCATCGGCAACACCAAGGCTTACTGGTTGAGTAACATGTTGCAGTACTCCTACCAATCTGCTGCTACCCAGTGGGTATTTGGCGGAACCGACATTAACATTTACGGTGGTGGTACCATAGATGGGAATGGGTCTATTTGGCCGAGCTCGGGTGTTCGCCCAGTTCTCCTCACATTAGATGGTGTGAACGGTAAAGTTGCTGTTTCCTGAATTTTTCCGTGGATCCTAATTATGACGCGCTGACCCAGGTGGTGCTGTTTGGAACTTAAAACTCAACAACGCTGGGTTCTGGAACAATCTCTGCGCCAACTCTACAAATGTAATCTATGACAACATTCACATCACAGCGACAAAGAAAAACACGGACGGTTGGGACACTTATAAGTCCGACAACGTCGTTATTCAAAATTCGGTCATTAACAACGGCGATGATTGCGTTTCCTTCAAACCAAACTCCACCAATATGGTTGTACAGGGACTGTCGTGCACTGGATCCCATGGCGTGTCCGTCGGATCTCTTGGCCAATACTCGGACAAATTTGATATTGTTCAAAACATCTACATTTACAACATCTACATGGCAAATGCCGAAAATGGTGCTCGAATCAAAGTCTGGCCAGGCGCGACTGGCGGATACGGGACCGGTGGCGGCAGTGGCCACGTTCAAAACATCACCTACGACACGTTCACCGTGTCAAACGTCGCAGCCAAGAAAGACATTGTCCTTACGCAGTGCTACAACGAGTCAAACCTCTCCGCGTGCAACAGCAACCCATCCAAACTCACCATACAGGACGTTTACTTCAAGAATTTCTACGGCAGCGCTTCCAAGCCTTCTATCGCCACACTCGAGTGCAGTCTTTCCAGCGTCTGCTCCAACATCAATACTGCGAACATCTTGATTGCTGCCGGAGGTTCGTTGACGGCTGACTGTCACAACATGGATCAGACTTTGTTGCAAGACATTACTTGTAACAATGTGTGAAGTATGACGCAGTTGCCTTGAGATGTTCAGTTTTTCAAATAAAGTTCCTTTTGTCAGTTATATCCTGAATGTTCAGGGCAGTGTAACAAGTGGCCAACAGGCCAAGGGGCTCCACTGATTCAACAAGAGATCTGCCTGTGCAGCCTGAATGACAAGCTTGTATGAGTCAATAAGCACTTTGAATTGTCACAGATAAACGGGATCACAAAATTACGGCATTCTGAAACGAGTGCAGCCAGGCCAGTTTTCTGATTGCATAATTGTAATCATGAGGTTTATTAGTCGAGCATAATGTAATTCGAAAGCCAACAAAGAATTACAAATATAGCAGGTATCAAGAGGGACAAATGATTCAAATGTAAAATAGTAACAGAAGCAAAACTTTTTCTCATCTTATCAGTAAAAATCTGGTCACCTTACGTTTGAAGTTCCGGCAGACGATTTCATGTTTGGTGAATGGAACCTTGTTTTGACCGGCATTTTGGTTTTTGTCGACAAAAAAATATATTATGCCCCAATAAAACGATGCATTAGCGAAAGGACCAGTCTGCTGCCACTCGACTATTAACCTTCCGTAGTTGATCTGACACGAATAGCGGAGAGTATTCTTGGATCCCCGTTTTGAGTCGAAGACTGTATTCCAGAATCAAAGACTGGTAGCTTCGGCTCGGCACCCTGAAAACTTGGAACTTGCCCAATTGATTGAACACCGGAATTTTGCGCACCGTTTAGAACTTTTGACATAAGGGCATCCACAGCATAGAAGGCGATCCGTGCATTGTCCAAATTATCAAATATCAACCGCACATAAGGAATACCGATTGTTCCGGGAAGCAAGTACACGCAAATCAAACCGAGATCAATTAAGTTTAAGAAGATCAGTCTTGTTGACGCTTGTTTGAGAACAGCAGTGAGCGACGTTATATGATCTTCCTCTTTTAAATACTCGACGAGGTGCGAACCCATTATCGCAATCACTGGGATTCCTGCAAGAACTGATGAAAAACGTTATCACCGTGTAACAGATATTCGATTGCTACAAACCCCCGCAACCTGAAACAATAACCATTCCAACACGGATGGTAAATCCACCAAGACTCCCACCGCCACCATTCTTCGTGTCCCAGATTCTACCAAAGCAAATCCCACATGAGCATAATATAAACCAAATTGACAAGGCGACTGGAAGAGGTTTGTTCCTTATCGCTTTGACAAGGCGGGCATTGTACTTGGGAAAAACGTCAATGGTGTAGCTCAAAGGATAAAGCCAATACCACTATCTCAACAACGCGAACACCCGCAGCACAAAGACATTGGGCAAACCAGTAAGGCATTGTGTCCTCTGTCCATCCTGAATCCACGCCTTTGGTTCCAGCGATCGAAACTAAAACGATGTGCGCAAAATCGAAGAACGAGCCAAATACGAGGGTATCCCAAACAAACGAACGGGGAAGAATCAACCAGCAGTAAGGAATAAAGATGACTCCAATAACCTGTGCAAAAATTATCGATCAATTTTATGACAACCCGAACCATCCTCACTTTGACGGAGTTGTAAAATGCACCAATGGTATCAAAAATCCACGAGTTTATCGTATCTTGAGCAGACATGCGAGAGACAAAGCGAACCCGAAATAATATTGGTGTCTTTGCAGAACAATGCAAATTTTTTTAAACGTATGACACTGCCGTGGTCGCAACAATGACTTTTTTAAATATGTCCGCAATGGTGCAA
>JADHYT010000093.1:0-81375 GCA_027604725.1 Entophlyctis luteolus
AGGATAAAAAGCGAATGATTGTGGAGCAAATAAAATCAGATAGTTAGTTAGTTATCTCAATCCATGCTTGTTTAAGCATATCCCTCTGAGCAGCCTGTTTAGGCATCCTTTTATTTCTATGGAATCTTGAGCCCAATTCTGTATCAGAATTATTAAGGAAGAGCCTTACCACTATTCTTACTCAGAAAATTAACTTCAAAAATTATTGTCAGAAAATCACATTTCTGATTTATTTTATAATTTTATTTGTTGTCGCGTGGATCTTGACAAATAAGAGTTCTCCTCTTCATCCTGCCGTACCATTTCTAAATTGACCAAGCTGCCTGCAGAGGCATCCTTTTAAACCTATGGAACCTGAGCCCATTCTGTAACATTTTGGTAGCACCAGATCATTTGAACCTCTTCAAATATTTTTAGTACAATGATACAAAAAAAATTGCTGGATAAGATCCTGGATATCTGCCAGAAACAAATCTGGCAAACTACTATAATTCATTCCACGAATTGAATTGAGAGAGCTGAGACTGAACATGTACAGGCTGGTGCCTTTAATGAATTTTATGCATTTGCAAAAGTTGTTTCATCATTTGGATATTATACAAAATTCTGAAATCTCTACAAATAAATTGTCTGTTTTGTTCATGTCTTTGATATCTTCAATGAAATTATCTATCACTGTCAGTTCTGCAATATTGAAAACATTTTGTATGCCATGGAGGTGGCAGTATGTAACTGTCAACTTGTATAGCAACATCTTGTGAATGTAAATCTTGACAGTGCATCTGCAACTCTATCCCAAGTTCCAGCCTGCCATTGGATTTGAAAATCATGGGCAAATGTATCTGCAATCTACGTGTGATGCAACAGTCTCAACATGGGTTGATCAGGCATTTTGCTGGTCAACAAACGCAAAACTTGATTTCATTGGATGTAAGTTCTACTGTGCAAATCTGGTGATTGAAATGTTCATTCACATGTTGGCTTTCTTTCATTCATCAGTTTTCGGATCTAAATCCTTGCATTCTGACTCTTGCACTGTGAATTTGTGAGATTGAGAAAGCTTGAGCTACAATTCAAGTGAGATGAGCCAGTGTCACTACGTTGTTCAGGCAAGAAAAGGTTCACTAAGGTTCTTTATTCTCCGCTTCATTTGGCGTCACACAGACGCCTCTCAAAGAGCCGTTCAAGCGCGAAGAGCTTCAGATATCTCGGCTGCGGACAGGCCCAGAAGCACCAGAACATAAATGAGGCTGCGCTGATTCAGAACTGCCCGCGCTTGCTCCTGCACTCGTGGCTTCGCGTTAAAAGCGACTCCAAGCCCCGCCAGGCTCAGCATAGGCAGGTCATTGGCACCGTCGCCCACAGCCACCACCTGATCCAATAGAACGTTGCATGACTGTGCAATGACATCCAACAGCTGTGCCTTTCGAGTTCCATCCACAACAGGTCCAAATGTTTTCCCTTCTAACAAACGTCCATCTGGAGAGACTTGAAGCTGCAAGAACTATAAGCCTTCACACTTTTGTGAGCATCAATATACCTGATTTGCATAAGCAAAATCAAGTCCTAGTTCATTTTTCACAAAATTTGCTAACGGTAAAAAACCCCCTATTCCGGAAGTTAGATTTGGAATTTCTTCGAAAACCAACCTGCCTGAGATAACTGCAAGCTTACACCCAAGTGTTCGGAGGACTTTACAAAGTTCCTTGGCACCAGGAGTGAAGGTAATTTTTTCCCGTACAGTGTCAAGTACAGATACTGGCGCCCCTTTCAACAGCCCAACACGTCTTGCGAGCGATTCCTTAAAGTCAATCTCGCCATTCATTGCTGACTCTGTAATTTTCTGATTTTCGGGCACGTTGGCGAGTATGATGGCAGAAAAACAAAGAACTTACAGCGACTTTATCCACTAGTCCGCAGCATCGCGCAATTTCGTCTATAACTTCTTGCTCAATAAGGGTGGAATCCATATCGAAAACAACTAGTCGCTTGTTTCGGCGAAAGACAGAATCCTTCTGAACAACAATGTTAACGAAATCGCCGTCAGTTGGTCTGCTCAGGGTATTGGCAAGATCGAAAGCAGCCATTGATAGCGCTGCAACGGATTGCTCTTCTGAGATTTGCACATGCAACTCTGTGACTTCAGTTGATTCGAAAAGCTCAACAGAGGATGACGACAGGTTCTTCCGAGAACTGATTGCGCCAAAGAACGGTGCTTGTGTGACTAGGGACGTAATTCGATCCAACGCTGAATGGCTGACATTGGCAGGAGCAACGCACGTCAAAACCACGCCGGCCATTTTCGTTTTTATCAATTTATTTGTTTTTCATGTCAGTGGGTTCGACAACGATTCTGCTGGCATTCTCGACGGCGGAATCCAAAACCTTTATTTTAACGTGCTCTACAACCAAATATTCTGCAAGATTCTCGCAATTGAATAAAGATTCGACGATTCCGTTTGATTAATCCTGAGAATCAAACTTCTTCCAACAAAGCATGACAGCGCTTTTCATCAAATACTAGCCGGTACCTTGCAAGCCATAGCTTCATATTTTTGAAGGATGCCATGAGAGCCCTGCTAGCCACAATTTGCTCTGCCTGAAGCTGCTGAAAGGGAATGTCCACTTTTAGAATCACACATCCATCAATTGCTGGTATTTGAGCAGGATCATCAGTATCGTAAATAGTCTTATCGGTGGCTGTAGTTGATGATTCGTTTTTCCTGCCAAGGCATTTCCCGGAAACTTGTTTATGCAATCAAAATAGACACCTTATCGTTCCCCTTCTGCCAGTCAGATTTGTGACGACGTTCAAAGAAAAAAATTATCACCATACTGGTCTCTCCAGTGTGCACTCCGTTGGTATGACTTTAATTTCATCTGGCGTGTTCATTCCATGCTTGGTGTCTTGCACGTTTCGTTGTCAAAAATACTAAAATGTAAGGAAAATTATTGTACCCCTCTTTTCGTTGTGACCATTCTCCTGTTCCCGTAGTATGGTAATATCCCTAAAAAGCTCGTCTATTGATTCATTTCCGGCCATGCTCTTGATAAACTCCGAGATTGGAGGGAAAGGTAGGCAAAAGAAGGAGCTTATTTGCGAATTCTTTATGTTGAGCTTGTTCTAACCACTAACACCAGGCTTATCACAATAATACCAGAAACAAGTACATGTGCGGCGTCCCGGGGCCAAAATCAAAGATCACAACACCATGGTCATCGGATTTTCAATGTAACCTTTGAAACTTTGCAACCATTTTGCACCGACAGCGCCGTCTACCACTCTGTGGTCACAGCTCAATGTTACGTTGAAAACCTTCTGTACCCTGAAGCCTTTCGCCGCCGAAGCATCCGCCACTAATTTCTCCTCCACTCCTCCAACAGCCAAGATAGCAGCTTGTGGTGGGTTGATAATTGCAGTGAATGACTTAATGCCAAACATGCCAAGGTTGCTGATTGTGAAAGATCCACCTTGGTATTCGTGCGGCTGTAACTTGCCGTCCCGTGCCTTTTCTGCGAGTGCCTTCACCGTGTTCGAGATATTTGCAAGGCCTTTAGATTCTGCGCCGGCAACAATTGGAGTAATGAGACCTGTTTCGGTAGCAACCGCAACGGAAATGTCGGAGGTTTGAAATTCGCGAATGAACGTTCCCTGCCATGCACTATTCACCGCAGGTACGTCTCGCAAAGCTAAACTTGATGCCTTGATAACAAAGTCGTTCAGCGAGATTTTGAATTTGCCATTAGCTTGTTTGTTCAGAGTTTCGCGCAAGCTTTCATTTTGATTGTTAGTTTTACAACAAATCAGCATTAAAAGACTACCTCAAAACGGTGTCGGCATTGAGTTCAATTGTGAGGTAGTAATGCGGAATTGTTTGCTTTGATTCAGACAATCGGTCTGCGATAACCTTTCTGATATTGGATAATGGAGTGTCGAGATATGCAAGTCCAGAAGGTGCAGCGGCAACAAACGATGGTAAGGCTGCCGATTTCTGAGCAACACCTTTGAAGGATAAAACGTCGCCCTTCAAAATACGTCCATGTGGTCCCGTTCCGACAATACTTTCAAGTGAGATGCCTTTCGTAGCTGCAATAAACTTCGCAGCCGGACTTGCAATTACGCGTCCACCAGAGCTTCTCAATGGCGACGAAGCTTGCGCAGCGGGTGTAACAGACTGGGGAGCGGCGGCGGGCTCAGCAGCCGGCTCGGCACTGGAGTTGCCGGATCCAACTGTGAACGAAGCAAACTTTTCGACGTCAGCTTTGTCTTCAACAATGATGCAAATGGGCTTGCCAACTGGTCAGCTTGAAGCACAACAAAAATAAGAGAAAAACTGCTCACAGTTCCAACAACGACATCCTTTGTATTGGCATCGAGAAAGATTTTCGCAATGTAACCTTCTTCTTGGCACTCAAAGTCCATCTGCGCCTTGTCTGTTTCTATTTCTACCAGACTTTCGCCAGGTACAATCTTGTCCCCAACTTTCTTTTTCCAAACTCCAATGTTCCCTTGGGTCATAGTCGGAGAGAGAGCGGGCATACCCATCAACATGTGCGAAGGGAAATCGGCTGGATTTGATCCAGTAACAGCTGGAGCAGAGGGGGCGGCGGGGGAAGCAGGCGCAGGCGGAGTTGCAGAAGCTTTTGGCGGCGCGCCCCCGATTTCAGAAACAGAAAAGTTTGCGAATTGAGGAACGTCGGATTTGTTTTCAACGAGGATACAGAGTGGCTGTTTAAAAATCAGTCAATCCAATCATACATTATGTGCCACTGGCGGCTATTACTGAAGAAATTCATGAACTGAATTTCGCACTCAACTGTTCCAACAGGCACATCTTTGTCACCTGCCTTCAAAAATGTCTGAGCCAAATAGCCTTCTTCTTGACACTCAAAGTCCATCTGGGCTTTGTCAGTTTCGATTTCAACAAGAACATCGCCGGGACTGATGGAGTCGCCAATGCTCTTTTTCCAAGTGCCAATGTTCCCTTGAGTGTTATCGTGTGATTTTATCCTGATAAGCTCAATCGAATGACAAAAACTGAAAAAAAGAGAATTCAGCTACAGGCGCACCTTGGGTCATTGTCGGTGAGAGGGCAGGCATATTCATAACGACGTGAGAAGGGTAGACTGCAAAATGTTATGAACCAATGCGAAGAGATTGGCAACAACATACTCTTCGAAGCATATCCTCGAACAGTTGAACGGAGCGGGAAAGTTCGTGGGAACAGCCTTCAAATGTAAATGAGGATTCAAATAAAAGGATTGAAGCAACGCGCGAACTCTGCGTACATTGAGAAGCGGCGGGGTGCGAGTGGCATAGCACAAGGAGCCGGAGTCGCCCGTGCGGAGGCAGAGATGGTGACGGGGATGGGAGAAGCGACGGAGCGCGCCGGGATGACGGGCGTCGCAATGGCGAAGGTGCGACGGTGGGCACGGAGCATTGGGTCAATCAGTATGATTTCGATGAAGGAGATGCCAGCGGCGTGACGGAGGTCAACGCACCGGCTTGCACGGATTGAAATTACGAGCAGCTGCGTTTATGCGGCATATTCTCTAAGGCCTTTAACTGTCTGGATCAGCACAAATCATCCCAGATTTTCGAAATCATGGTTGTCGACAATTGAAAGACTCAACTGCTTCGCTCGCGCTCCATGGCAAATGATCCATCATGTCAAATACTTCCGAATGGATCGTACTTTTATATCTGTATTCCTAGCTTGCAAGTTTGACAATGATTCGACTGTGGTTGGGAATACTTAAGGACCTTCTTTGTAGCGACACCGACGGGCATTGACAATATTTAAGAGCACGCAACTTCTGACAGCACATTAGCAGTGTTATGGATGTGAAGGCCCGACGAAAAATCTTATTGCTGTTGATGAACGCGTTCTGCGTATCGGTGCATTTGTGCTTCTTAAAAAGTTTGTACATTCTTTTAACAGATTGTAGAAGAGATCAAGCAATTGATGAAACAACATATGTTTAATAAACGATAAAAGAAGTGGTTCCTGATTCATCATTCATTGTCATACTCTCATGCGCTTGTTCTCATTTTCATCGTTTTCAGATTTCCGTTTATCTCCTCCACTGTCGACAGACATTGAGTAGCAACTTTCATGAAACAGCTTAAGAAGAATAAGTTAAGAAGAATAAGGTTAATATCGACAATGAAGAGAGAACTCACCTGTCCGGCGATTTTCACAGCATTTTTGATCATCCAAACATCATCCGCGTCACAGTATTGCTCCATTGCTTCCTTGCAAATCCCACAATGCAAATCAGTTTCACCGTCAGCAGGAATGTCATGAGCAACTTCGTTTTCTGCCATTGCCAGCTTGTCCGCAGTATCTGTCCCAAAAAACGCAGCAATGTCTAAAGTGGAAGACGATGACAAGATTTGAATCAGTAAACACATGATAAAAAATCTAAAGACCCACTTTGCTTGTCTGTCCCTTCTTCCGCGTCACCTCCGGCAGCGAGAACTGCAGAATCTTCTGCGACCCACGTATCAATGTCCAAATACCACTCTCGACAAACCGCGCGTCGCCCTTTTTCGCGTAGACGCTTGTTTTGTCGAAAATGCCAATCCAAATGTGCGCTATTTTTCTTACGACCGGATTCTGTCCCCGCAAAACGCATTCCGCATTGCTTGCACTGCAGCGTCGACGGATCATACAAGATTTCGTGTGCGTTTTTGAATTTCCTGGTTTCACAAGCGAAACCGATTATGACGCTGAAACGCAAAAAAAACAAACGATTTCCCACCTGCTGATATCGCTGTTTGTCAGCTTCACGCGTATAAGATCGACTTTCCGACTGGAACGCGTGGCGCCGCTGTCGCTGTCGTCACTGCTTCCAAATCCTTCCCGGCCTGATGCGCTGCCGAATCCCGGGATCAGTCCGCTCAAAGGGGTCGACGGAATCGGTATGTTCACTGGCGGCTTCGACGCTGCCGCCGCGGCCTGCAGAATACTCGGGCTGATCGCCTGCACTGGCGTCATCATAGTTGTCAGAGTTTGCGATATCATCTGCAGTTCCGAAGTACTGAGTGACGAATTCCCAACATGAACATGGAGCTGGCATGTTTTCGCAGAAATTAAACCGGCCCGAACAAGAATCAAAAAAAAAACCTGAGTTAACACCCCAATCTGTTCCCGACTCGCCGTATCCTTGGGATTCATGATAACCGCGTTTTGTTTCTGCGTCAACAGGGCCTGAATTTGTTGTTGCAAAACTATAGACGAGACTGTTTGCGTTATTGGCTGTTGAACAGGAAGTGGTATCGAATTAGAAGGCCGGAGAACTTGGGGGTGCGTGATTTGTGCAGGTTGCTGCACATATTGTGGCATCGCCGGCCTATTATGTCATGTAAGAACCTTATTTGAAATGAAGAACATTATTAAAAACCTCGGAATAGGAATTGCTTGCACTTGCTGTAATAGTTGTTTGGCATAAGAATTCCGAGGAAAACATCGCGAAAAAAGATAATAAAGAAGAGAAGAAACAGAAAAAGAAAGTAGAGACATAACCCCCAAACAACACAAGGGCATCTAAAAGTTTGCCAGCTCAAGTGTTTATTGAATCTCATAGGATATGATTCCGATAGTTTTCCAGACAATTCGCCAATTGGAATAAACCTTGGACAGCAAATCCAACCAAGAGCGATTCAGGGGAAGATAATATCAAACCCACATTAGCATCCTTAAAATTAGCCATGAATGATTCAAGTTGAGAGGTCAACAATGCAGGAAACAATGGTACAGCACTGCCAGAATTCGGAGCGGGTTGTTTCCAAGTCACCACTACTTTGCGAAAACGATCTCTATCCTGGGCGTCCACGGCAGAATATGCGTTCGAAAAGGTCGCAAACATGTTTCGGACGAAGAGCTGCACGTATACGTTTCCAATGTTTTTGCAAATTGAGTCGACCAGGTACAGCACGGGCAGTTTTATTTTTGGAGCAACCTGCGAGGTATGGGGGCACAGCGACACGTCCGCAGATGAGAGGGTGGAAAAAAGAAGGGAGTGGGTGTTGCGAGAATGGTCCCAAGTCGGGTCCATTCGGGTTGCACGGAGGGACCGGGGTCAGTTTGCAACGAACGCACAACAGAGAGCGAAGGGGAAACAAGGATGGGCAGGGTGCAACATACGTTTCGCAGCTGGTCCTCGACGGCCTGCACAATGACGTGGGCAAACTGGATGTTCTCACCGGCAATGATTGTGAGGGATGTGATGATGGGGCGCGAGTTGAAGGTAAGGTCGGCCAGCGACGCACGGTACTGCTGGCGCACGATGTGCTCCATGCCTCCGGCGCCAGTGGCAGCGCCGATGCCGCTGCTTGTGAGGGACATGGACTTTGGAGTTGAATGCCCTGCAAACCTCGACCAGCACATGCAACAGTGCTCATTCCATCTTTTTATTCGCCTTTACCGTACCCTCCGGCACGAAGCCGTTCCATATTACAATAGTCTCCTTGCAACAAATTACTGACACTTTGGAAGTGTGCACCTGAGACATCGACTAATTTGAATCAAACGAAAGGATCATCCGAGCCGAAACAGACATCGAAACTTAATTTCTTTGTTCCCAAAGCCCTTCCACTTTTGAGCAGGTATTGAAAGAATGCTAATTAAAGCATCAAAAATGTTCTAAAATTCCAATAGATAACAAAATCTAACTTGCCAAAAACTGACACATTAAAAGTGCTCAAATGAAATTGATAGCCATTATTTCACACAGATTCTTTGCTAAAAAATCCAGTTCCATTATTTTTTCCCTAAAAAAGGAACTGGTAAGCTTGATACAAGCGTTGAATACTCATGAATATAATCAAGAGTATGTATCCAATCAATTTTCTAGCGAATTAAGTTGAGACGGTTTATAAACCAAAAAAATCGATATTATAAGCTGAGGTTTGCATCCACCATCGCCCGCATACTCCAATCTCTGGGATGACGTCCAAAACTGTGAGGCCCACCGCAGCATGCATAGCATCAAGTTGATGCACCTTTTGATATTACTCTCGCCTTGATGCATAAACTCTCGCCTTTTAAAACCTGGTGAAAAGTTCCGCAATCGCCGATACTCTGATTAACATGATTCATCGATCCAAAACAACGGATAACCTTGGGGGTTCGGTCAAACAACGATGGGCATGATGGAGAATGTTAGAAATAAATGGCAGGTGGTCATTGTTAAAAACATTTTCCCCAATTTTTTACTGTTATAATCAACGACTTAACGGATATTGGATATGGTAAATTGGAGATACTGATAAGTATTGATAAGGGTATTGATAAGTTGTGGGGAGTTTTCATTCCCTGTTGAGCTCCAACGCTTTCGCGAATAATGCGCTTGCACAGTTATGCAACTGACCAGAGCGTGTTTATGAGCATTCAATTGAATCCAGAACTTACCAAATTTGAGTCAAACCGAAATTTTGTTTGCAAATCCAATTCTGCAAATAATTTCGGTGCAACAATTGAAAGTGCAGAAAAAACAACCATCGCAGGTTGAAACTTCAACAGTGATAAGTCTGTCAGGTAGATGAAAAAGTAATGTTGTGCATTTTTCGTTGTTTCTTCTTGGACCGCCGCGGATACCGCACAGCATCGCAACAACTCAGTCAAGATTGCCTTGATTATTCAATCATGAGTTCACTAGTTGTCATCGAATTACTCTTACATGAGGCGTCACCGGCAGCAGATCCCAATCGAGCATCTTTAAAATTTTAATTTCAGTACGTTTAACTTCCGAAACGGTATGCTTGAAAAACGAGCAAACGGTGATATCACTCAAACAAGGCTCGTTTTCATCTTCGTTGAATTTCGCCGCCAACCAGATTGCTGCGGTGGACACAAGATAAAATTGAGGAGTATGATATATCTTCTTGTGCGAAAAATATCTGTCCATATAGTTCACGGCTAAATATATAGTTTCTGGCTCAAGCTGGAGACCTTTGGAAAAAGTTATGCACTGCCGTATGATGCCTGAGTGCGAGCAGATTTGGCATTTAGAATAAATAGAAACACTTCAATTGGCAGTCACTTTTTCGAAGATCAGGTGTCAGTTTTCCGCATTGAACATCCGCATTGAATGAGGGATTGGGAAGAAAAAGGTGTTGTCGATCGATTAGGTTGAAGAGCAACTTTGACGGAGAAAAGTGTAATCCGCGGTCATTCGTGGAAAGATTCTCAAAGCCAGCTATTCCGGGAACAGGTGACGATGGCCACGACCGGCAGTACTCGTTGGCGCATGGGGAGCTTCCGGGTCCCTCCGTGCTAACGTGTACGGGTGAGGGCGCAAATCCCGAATCTTGCCGATCGAGAAAGGGCGCGCTACGTGGAGGCGGCGTACAGGTATCGCCGGCATGTTCTATTTCCGTGAGCATCGAGTCTCCAGGGCCGCCAGCTTGGGTGGTATGTCCGCGACGGGCCCCGACACGCACGCTCGGACTGGAAGACGCTGGGCATATCGACGCAGTGGCAGCGTAGACGCGCTTTCTGGGCTCTTCAGAGCGCTGCCCGGCGGAGGCGGGGGCGAGGCGCTTCATCTTGTCCGAGTAGCAAGATGTCCAGTTCTGGTTGGAATTCCAGTTCCCACAAACCAGACAGCGACCAGCAACTGCAAACGCAAGAGCTTCATACACCGCCGTAGAGAGAGGAAGTGGTTAAAAGATGTCCACACAGTGCATGCGTACAACTAGTCGCGAGGCACAGCGCCGTGCAACTGCCAAGGCTGATCTCGAAAGACAGCGAGGCCTTGGCCCCAGTAATATGAAGCCGAGAAATATCCCTTCTGACAAAAGCTGCAAGAAAGTTAACAACAGCAAGGTCATTGGCGTTCAAAAAGAAAAAAACAAACCTTTATTTACATCACATCACACAAACTGTCTAGTCTACCGGAAAAATTTTTCCCTAATTGGTGAAGCAAAATTTGTTTATATCGCCGACGTCCGCTGATCAAGCGAACAGCCAGAGGACTGTAACAACTACTCGGATGGGGTAGAATCGCGAAAAGTGCGCGTGGCCGCGTGACAAAACTTTCAAAAATCAGTATCAAAACAATGCCCAAGGAGGCCAAGACTGCGACTAGATCGTCCGCCCGCATTAAGGCCGCCGTCCCTTTCGTGAAGCCTGAAGGTTCCAAACCAACTCCGCGCAAGTCTGCACCGAAAAAGGCTCAGAAAGCTGAAGGTACGCATCCTGCAAGAGGATGTGCCACCCGTCGAATACCAAATTGCGCCCCATTCACCCCAACCCAGGCGACCCCAAACCAGAACCAGACAGCGATGCTGATGTGGCTGATTCCCACGACGTGGAAGATTCCGGCGCCGACAGCGGGGAAAGTCTCGAATTCCACATTGTCAACTCGGATTCATGCTCGACATACAAGGGCCAAGTCAAGCGCGTAACTCGTATAATCTCGGCTGCGTACCCCGGTGCACACATCCGCGCAACAAAGGGCAAGTTCGGAAGCTTCGATATCTCACTGAAGCGCAAAGGCGACTCGGAGGAAAAAATTCTCTTTGAAGGGTCTAAACTGGGACCGCCGAGGACTCTTAAGTGGGTTGAGGAGGGTGTGCTTCTGGGATTGATTAAGGATGCTTTGGCTTGACCCGGAGAGTTTCCAGAAGAAATCTGGACATTTGCTTTCCAAACAAATATGAGCACTGCGACCGATTCGAAAGAGACAAACATAAACGTCGTTGTTCGCGTCAGGTATCCTTCATACGTCACTGTGCTATCCGTCGTGACCGTTTCGTAGACCGCGAAATCAAAAGGAAATAAAGGAAAATAGGTGCCTTTCACTCCTTATTCGCATGCCTTGCTGAACCCAACTTGTCCCCTCCATTTGCCAATGTAGCCCGGCCGTGATTTCTGCTTCTGGTGTCAGAGGAAAAGAGCTGTATGTCCGTTCGAATGCGTCGGACCCGACGTCAACGAAGACATATTCATTCGACAAGGTGTTTGGACCAGATGCCGACCAGCAAATGATTTATGATGAAGTGGTCGCTCCTATACTAGAAGAGGTTGAATTATTTGGCTGAGTGCCGTTGAATGCTGATTCAACAAATATTAGGTTCTAATGGGATACAATTGCACTATATTCGCGTACGGTACGCGTTATAACGAAATGCAAAGCAATAGCCCTATATCATGATAAATGAAATTTGCAGGCCAAACTGGAACGGGGAAAACACACACTATGGAAGGAGACCTCGAGTCAAACCAAGGCAAAAACGCCGGAATCATCCCTCGAACGTTATACAAGCTCTTTGATAAACTAGAAAAAGAGGATTCCGAATATTCTGTGCATGTTTCGGTGATTCTCCATCTTTCGTTCTTGCTGCCTTTTTCATTCCGAACTTGAAAAAACAATTACTTAGTGTCTTGAAATTTACAACGAAGAGCTTCGAGATCTCCTTGCAAACGACGACGCCGCGTCTCAGCCAAAGCTAAAAATTTTTGAAGATTTAAACAGACGTGGTTCCAATGAAGTTCAAGGAATGGAGAAAATTCTAGTCAACAGCGCAAAAGACGTAATAACAATTCTGCAGAAAAGTTCGGTCAAAAGGCAAACTGCAGCGACAAAAATGAACGAGTTCTCGAGGTAGATAACATGTTTTTACATTTCCACTGAAGTTTCTATCCCAGTCGGTCGCATTGCATTTTCACAATTACGGTGCACATCAAAGAAACAACATCCGACGGAGAGGATCTGTTGAAAGTGGGAAAGCTGAATCTGGTAGACTTGGCCGGGAGCGAAAACGTCGGACGTTCGGGCGCCGAAAAAGGTCGTGCAAAAGAGGCTGGCATGATAAACCAAAGCTTACTGACTCTGGGACGAGTCATAAATTCTCTGGTAGAAAAAGGGCTGCATATTCCGTATCGTGAGAGCAAACTCACCAGGTTGTTGCAAGATTCGCTGGGTATTTTGACGTCTTTTTTTGAAACTTCGTTCATTACCCATCTCCAGGTGGAAAAACGAAAACTTGTATCATAGCTGCAGGTTTTTTTTTTGAGGACAGCATGTTTTTTTTTACTGAAACAAAAATTATAGTTTCGCCCGCAAAGGCAAACCTTGAGGAAAGCCTTTCGACTCTAGACTACGCTCATCGTGCAAAAAATATTCGGAACAAACCTGAAGTGAATCAACGCATGACAAAAAAGGCTCTCATTCGGGATTTCGAAACACAAATAGAACGGCTGAAGCTGGATTTACAAGCCACAAGAGAAAAGAACGGTGTTTATATGGCAGCTGAGGTTATTTATCTTTCACATTTTCTTCGGACCGATTCTCATCTTTCATCAGACCTATAAAGATCTTATGGAAACAACTCAAGGGCGAAAAGATCGCATTGATGAAATGGAAAAAACGGTCCTGGCGAAAGAGGAGGCGATCGCAAAGCTTGAAAGTGAATTTGCTTCGCAGATGCTCCTTTTAGAGAAAACTCGTCACGAACTGTTTGGGACGCAGAAAGAGCTCGCAACAACAACAAGCAACTTGAACGAAGCGTTAGAAAGCGTGTCAACTTTGGGAAAACATTTGACTGAGCAAAAAGTGCTTACGCAGTTAGTATTGGGATTATGCTTTGTTTCTCGCTGAAATTTTTCGTCAGGGCACACTTTTCCACTGAACAATCATTGCATTCTTTGCAACCGACGCTCTTTTCATTCATGCATGGTGCAGTGTGTGATAACCAGAGTCTTCATGACAAAATCGGTAAGAGCGTAACAATGAACGAAATGGACTGATTTATTGCACAGACCGAAAGAACGCAAGCGAAATTTCAAATCTGCGTCTATTCAATGAGTTTCAATCTGGATTTCTTCGCGATATCAGCGACATAGAGTCAGGATTGGAATCACTAAAAACCTGTGGCTCACTTTTTGTCGTGAGTGTCTCGGAAAAGCTTCAACAGCTTCGGCAGACTCAGTTTGATGTAAGGCTAGTGTTCATTCGCAGTACCTGACGAAAACGGGTTGCAGATGTCGCGGAATGCTCAACTCGAAGCCACTGAATTTATGAAATTAATAGCGTCCAGCCTGTCAACTGTAAATGACGCAAATAGAAAATCGCAGACCGAAAGCACCAATTTCCTGAAAACTTTGCGCAATGATTTGGTGAAGTTCTACGATAATCATTCGAAGCAGCTTATGCTGAATGATGAGTTTCAACGGAAGTCGCTGGATTCTATAAATGCGACCCTTCTGGATCATGCTGGTTTCGTGAGTGAACGTTGACAAGTTGGAAGCCCTTCATGTCCTCAAACGCAGATCCATTGTTGGCAGTCCCAACTTTCAAATCAAACTGCTGAACTTTCCACCAAAATCAAGGAAATCATCACTGCGCAACTTACCATCTTTCAACAAACTCGCGACTCAGCATTGAATCATATGGCAGAAGAGGTACGGGCGCTGAGTTTAAACACACACTGATCTTGCAGCTAGATTCAACTTCTTCGAAGCCATAACAAGCTTCTGCAGAACCAGTTGTCTGCAAATGAAGCAGCCCAGTCTGCATCACAGGTAGAGCTTCTATCGTCTATTACGGAACTCGTCAAAAAGTTCACCGATGACGCCAATGCAAGGACATTATCAGTCCACAGTGCTGCGGAAGGGCATTCTCAGACTGTGCTCGAGCTGAATGAGCGTCGAATTGCGGGCGTTGAGCGCGAATATTTAATGTCGGAGGAGGCAGTACGGTCGGGCGGTGAATCTGTTTTGGACCTTGTGAATAAGTTGGGCGTGGACTCTGAATCAAGATGCAATGTTCGCGTTCCTTTTTGTCGGGGTTCCCCACATGCTATGCTGAAACTTTTTTATTTTTGTTTTACAGCAATCAAAGAGCAAACTTTCGGATGCGAATGGTTTTCTTTCTGAATCTCTTCTGCGCTGTTCTGGCTCTAGAGAAGCTCTTTCCAAATCGTTTGAAGAAGCAAAGACGTCGTTGCTCTCATCTTGTGAGAAGTTATCTGATCATTCTCTTGCCTCTGTCATGACGCTGGCCGACCGTATTGATTCATCGAACAACACGTGTGAGATGGAGTCATCGAAAATCGTGTCAAATATTTTGAAGAATGGTCATGAGGCCGATCAGTGTCTCTTAACAGTTGAAACATTGGTTTGCCATTTCCCCATAGCTTACTCTTGACACTGTTGCCCAAGGTGAATTCATTCAATGACGGTTATTCTTCAATCACGTCCGATATATCTCACACGGTAAGCCATACGCGGAACGAGGTACACGGAAAGCGATTCAATCGCGATCAGCCAACGGGAGAAACTCCGCGAAAGCGAAAAATGCAGTGCGTTGTCCTTTTTTGGTTACTCAAGAAAGTGATCAATCATTTTTGCAGAATCCCAACTGACTGGTACAAAACTCGGGATCATGAAGACATTCTACAAAAGTTTCGCGAATCTGGCGATACCAATGACCTGTCTGAGCAAATCGAACTGGCGGTACCATCTCTGAAAAAGCCGCTGTTTGACCGCACCAACAGTGGAGGATCAGGGCTTTCGTTCTCAGATGGATGTTCGTCTCGAATGGACTCTTGCAGCTCAGGAAGCGAAGATGAACGAGCTCACAACTCGGAGAACATTGGAAACCCTTTCGCAGCTCCTCCTGCAGACAAGGTATCTGCATCGATGGGAGAAAAGGACAGCGCTACAGCAGCGCCAGTTGGAAGGATGATGGGGAAAATCCGGAGCGGCGCCGGGGGAAGCAGTGGCGTTCTCAGCAAACTGCCAACGAGTCACCGAAGCAGGGGAAGTTCGTGATGTCGTTGGTTGTGTTGTGTGCGTTTTTGTTTCAGCGTGGATTTGAAGTATGGCAAGAATATTGGAGACGATTCGTGCGATTTATTGGAAAGCATCTCTGAGCGTCCATGTTCGTTGAGAGCCGTCGGTAAAATGCCTCACTTGTGTTGGGCTGTGCCGTTCGATGAGAAACGAACGATTAAGGCAGAAATCGCTCACCTTCAACAGGAAGCGGCCATCCAAACGTTTCCCCGGACGCCTCGAGTCTTTTACGGGCTTCCGTTTGAGCGACTTGGGACGGTCTGCAGAGCATCATTTTAAACACAAACATTCGAACTCTCTCTCTGCACTAACGATTTGGATGGAGAGTAGAAGTACGCAACCAGAAAGACGGCGTTACCACCGAGATATCCCCAGATGTACAGGGGAGCCCAGAAGTACTTTGGCTTCTTGGCTGGGGCGCCGAGGAAGTAGCCGCCGGGCTCAGCGGACGCATGGTGATCGTGACCGTGAGCGTGCGAGCTGCCGGCGCGTCGTAGGGACAGCAGTGCCGCGGAGGTGCGCCTCGCGGCCAAGGCGGAGAAGCCGCGGGACATGGACATGATTGGCGGAAATAAAAACGCGAACTGAAGTACCAACGCAGCGAGCGGGCCGCTCTCCCAACTTGCCTGGCGTCCTAGCATCCGTCCAGCCCCTGTGCCAGTCTTTGCATTCAACCCAGCACGCCGATATCTGCGGGTTTCCCTGTGCCGCTTTCAAACCACGGACCGGCCACGGATCTCGGACCCAATTATCCCGCTTTTGCGAATTTCGCCGCAGAACACGGCTGTAATGCCCCTGGTGATGCAGAAACCAGTGGTGTGCGACTGGCCGTCATCGCCAGCTTCTTCCCAATGTGTTTTATGGAGTAGAAACCATGTCTCTGCGGTATAATCTTCAACTGCACCATCACAGCTGCCCCAAGTAGTCGTTTCAAATGTGACGACATCTATTCCTTGGGTACAAGATTCTGGTACTATGCACACATTTTCTGATCTTGATTGCCCTTCCTGGCACAAATCTCGACAAAGGACTTGAACGAGGTCATCGCTGTTGTTGAAAAAGAATAACAATCGCGGTCAGCTAAGCTCATTACGATGCACACAGTGCCGCGACTTGTTCGACGCGTTGAAAGCTTATCGCGGCTCTCCCGAAACGGTGCCGCAGGAACTGGTGATGTACAACCCGTGGTCCGCAGATCGAGAATCTGCTTCAACAAGTGGTCCATCTTTCGAGCAAAGCGACATCAGACCGGGCGAATGCATTTTGAAGCGGTCCCAAAACACGTTATCTGCTGGTCGAGCGCGTTTGAAGACTTTCGAAATACCCACTGAGCTAGAATTCAGATGTTATTTTAGCCAAGAGACCGATATTTTTGGCTGTGCAACTGATCTGTTGAAACCTTGAAAATATTCGTTACCAGATCGAAATCGACTTTGGACTTGATCCAAGGAGTAACCTTGCCAATATTCAAATCACTCAAAAAATTGAGCGTTACATCAATGAAGATCTGAAATTGGATACCATTCATTTGCCTTCCGCAACCGCACCGAAGCAGCGGATAAATCGACAAATTCCACCAGGAACCGACGTCTAATTTCCACCAATCTCGCGTGGAGCCAGTCTCGTCATCCGCTTTCATTAAAGCGGGAAGAGCTTTATCTTGAGATCCGCCTCTCGCACTGTGAGCGCGTTGCCAACACAGCCAGTTCATGGTTCATTAATTGCTGGTCCAAGTTTTGAAATTCGATCAACTCTTCAGCGGCAAATACGATACTGATTTCTAGACGATCAGAGAGTTTCTGCACTACTTGTTTGATGCTTTCTATCGTGAGCTGATGGCTCAGGGAATGGCCTCCGAACGTTACGCCAACCTAGAAAGATTCGTCCACTGACACACGTGCCGAGAGGTAGCCACGAAACCATGAGAATTATCTTTAGGATCGTGGTAGTATGGCTTTACTCTTTGCGATCGCTCATTACCTGGAGAAGTTGTTGACGCAATCACTGCCAACAGCTGTTCATTATGAGCCAGCTTACCGCCGGTTTGCTGGGCGGCTTGAATCATTGGCGGATGTGGCGCGAAAGGCGCACACCGGAACGCAAGTACAATTTGTTCAAGAAGCGTGGCGCTGTTGGAAACAGAAAACGGCAACACAGGGAAAGGCAACCACGCCACTTCACCGACCCCGTCACTCCGACTTTTTCGCCTTCCCCGGCGCGTCCCCGCCGGCGCTAAACCGCCGTCGCACCGAGTCAATCATCTTCCAAAACCAGTACACGTTCAGTGTGTTCAGCACTGTGTTCATCGCCAAGTACAGCACGATCATGTACACAGGGATTTCCTCATACCGAGCGCGCATCAGGGCTGAAGGAGAAAAGCACCATTCAGATAAATCCTTACGAGATGGAAGAGGAAACTCACTCAAAAACTCGAAGCTTTTATACATCCCAAAGACAAGTCGGCTGCCGAAGAACACTATCAACAGCAGAACTCCATTCACGAGCTGTAGTGTACCCCCGGTCATTCCGAGCTTATCGCACATCCAATGGACGTTCAAAAAAGGTGTGGAGAGCTCCCACATGATGAAAACAGCACCATAGTACATCACGAACGGCTTGTAGCACAGTAGAAAAACAGTGCAAGCTGCGACGCCGTGAATGATAAAGCCTATATCACCGAGCTGAAGCGAAATATAGATATCCCACAGGAAGTAACCTGAAGATACAATGGTTTGCCTATAGACTTTGAAAAAAATTGGCGTACCAAGAACAACTGCGTTCACGTCTCCTCCATATTTGGAATAGCCCCATAGTTTATCTTGATACAATGCAGGGTCATAAAACATTGGGACAGCGAGCGCGCAAACAACTATCGCATTGACAAAGGAGGCACTTCGAGTACTATCCACAGGGTAAGGTTAACATCTATTAAACCCTATCTGAACACCAACCATAAGTCAACTTGACGCTTCTAAACATGTGTATTTGTCAGCAACATGATAGCCTGTTACGAACAAACGGGAACCTTTGGCCAATTCTTAAAGTTGGGTATGCCGCGCCACGCCATCCACCGAGTCGCTAAATAGATGCCCTGCCATACGAGAGCGGACACCACAACAATGCGCCAGTGATCTGCAAGCCGCTGCAAGTTTAAGGCTTCCAGAAGGCTCATGGCTGCACTCATTTTCCGGATGATTTGTTCAGTTTTATCCGAAGACGCCAAATTCTTTACACAGCACCACTTAATCTCGAGGGGCAGGATTCCCGTCCATGAAAGGGAAAGTGAGAAAACGTAAAAGCGGCTATGTTTTGAAGTCATGCAAGTATTTGCCCAAGTCAAACCGCAATCGTGCCGCAAGTCCATAAGCCATCTCCAGTCCAATGTTTACTTTGCACTTCACCTCGTCGATGCGTCCTGCATTGCCTATCCGCAGCAGCAGGCCCTTCGACACCAGACTAGAAACCTGCATTTGAATGTCGACCAAGCTCTCCATCTCCGCTTCCACGCGTGTGTCCTCCTTAATGCGGTAAAAAATGGCAAGCATACGTTCGAGGGGGAATGCTTTCGGACCCAGCAGTTGCTGTCGCAGCTATGATGGCAAAATGTCACCGAAACCCCCGAAGAAACGACCAAAATACCTTGGTTGACGTGCGCCTTAACCCGCCTGCTCCTTTGCGCACGCGCTTTTCCGAAGCACGGGCAAAAAAACGCATGTCGAGCCCCTTTGGATTGTAAGACGCAATGAACGACGCCAACAGCAGAAGCACGGTGTTATATGGTAGGTCCATGTCAACCGTACAGCAGCCGTCTGCCAAGGAGTTTGAAAAACGCATCGCTGACGCCGACGAGGTGTTAGTCCATTCTGAAGTGGAGATTTTGCGGGTGTACAGTTTGTCAATAACTTCTTTAAAATAGAACTTGATGTTCTGATAGAGCTTGTTTGAATCCGCTTTGCTCACTTAAAGAACGTATTTGAGAGGGTAAATTGAACAAACAAAATGTACGCAACTCTTTCCCGCTTTTATGGGCTCGATGTATTTGGGATACAGCAAAGCAACAATGTGCCGCAATTCGTTCAAATCACGACACGGCGTATTCAAAACAGTAAGTGTCAGGTCAATGAAATTGTGGAAGCACTGTGGATCATCTTTCTCGTCGGCAGGGCAATCCAAAGCGAGAATCTCCTTCGTTTCGGACTCAGTGTACGTTGGAAAATAAATAAATATTGGCTCGGTACTTTCAGCAGATTCTTTGAACTTGTGCCATGGTAGATTGGAAATTAGAATCACCGTGATATTGGCGTTTGTCTAGTGCGCCTGTTGTTCGATCTGCTACAAAACCAAAAGAGTTTCTCACCAGCTCTGCGAGTCGCAGCAGAACAGGCACAAGCCCGGTACCGCGCAGCTTTTCCGAATGGTCGATAACCAAAAACCGGGCAGCTGCACGATCCGTCCGATTACTGTCGGGATTCGGCAAGAGTAGCTCGCGCAACGAGGAAACAAATTCCGCCGCATTCTCACATCGAGGTAAGTTGGCTCTCAAATCGGGATCCGGAAAGAATGCACAGAGCGCCGTGTCGAACAGCAAGCCAGGCGTGAAGGCGCGTATGCAATCAACTAGTGCGGCACGCTCTGCGAGCGGTTCGAAGACGGCGCGCGCCACAAGGCTGTTCGAATTATGTTTGGTTGGGTTCGGTCAGGAGTATGTCCCTTGCCTCTTCCCCGTTGCTGCAAGGCCGTACATATATACGGCGGACACGCATGCTCCGCGAGTGTTCTCCGCTGCAATCTGCATGCGGACGACTGATTCAAGCAGCCGCAGCTGAGGGCTGCGAGCGGGGATGACTGTTTGCATTTCGGAAATGTCCGAAATGTTGACACTGATACAAAGGACTGTAGACTTTTTTGGGACGTCTTCAGGGGGCCGAGGTGAACCCAGTGATAAACGACACTGTCGGAACTACATTGCACTACATGAAATAGGAAGTGCAACTCAGGAATTGCAAGAAACAACCAACTTGTCTCCGAACTGTCTGTTACCCCCCAGGGTTTGCTGGCAGCTAGCCATGGGCGGACAAGGAGCAACTGAAACCCAATTCGCGAAATGTATCGGAGATTAGTAACATACAAAAAGACACCGCGTAGTCATTGACAGCGATATGGGCAGTTGATCCCTGTTTGTGCGACATGCATTTTCTGAGCGCCTGTGATAGTGGGAAGGCGTGGCGGGGCTGGGGTTCAAGAGGTCAGTCCAGCAGGCCAAATGAGGCGAGACCAGCCCCCGGCCATTCCGAATGGGTGATGATCAAGCCGAGGCCACATCGATGCGGGGGGGACAGACACGGAGAGGATGCCGCGCCGGCAGCGCCAGCAGCGGCCAGCAGCGGATAGAAACGCGGCCGAGAGGGCGGCCGAAGCAAGGCCGCCGCGGGTCGTTTGTGTTTCAAGTGCCACTCACTACTGGTCAGGCACACAGTTCAGTCAGACAAGCAACATTTCTCGTGATAAAATTTTCGCACAATTCTTTCCCAGATTCAGCTTGCTTCCTCCGCTTGCTCGTTCTCCGACTGACTTGACTGCCTGCCTGACTGACTGGACTGGCGGCCCCGACCGACCCTGACTGACGACACTGCCTGCACTGCCTCCCCCCCACCGCACGCTCACCGCGCCACCACCACTGCCACCATGGACATGCTTGCTCTCGCCGTCTCCTTCTCGCAACTGAGCCCAGTGCCGTCGTCGCTCCCGCCCCCGCCACTCCACTCTGCCCACTCCACTCACTCTGCCCTTATCCACTCTCATGTGTTGAAGCCGCCCCCCGCCGCTGCAGCCTGCAAAATCTCTATCGCGAACCTGGTTAACAGCTGCGATTCCGACGCTGCCTCAGCCATCACCTCACCTTCTCCAGAGCCCCCTCTTTTCCTCAATGTGCATTTAGCCTCTCCTGCAACCTCCTTACGCTCGTCCATGAGTCTGTCTCCTACCGCCCTCATTGACCATAACAAAGCTTCAGAGCTGTACAATGAGAAGGGCCAGCGGCTGCGGTATATCTGCCAGGAATGTGGCAAGGGCTTCCGCCGCTCCAACTACCTTCGCAGTCACATGGACTCCCACTCCGATGAGTACCCTTTCGCGTGCAACATCGGCTCCTGTGAGTTAATAGAAATTTTTTCCCCTTTTCTTTCGTTAATTGATAAAGTTGAAACACTCCGAAATTTTCTTGTGTCTGAAAATGCTTTGACTGACAAATTCAAAAACTGCCAGGCACGTCCAAATTCAAGCGCATCCACGACCTACGCAGACACATTAAGACTGCACAGAAGCATTGAACCAAGAATCTAGCATTTGAAGAGTGAACCATGGTCGATTTTGAGTGAAGAAGCATGTACATACAAACTGGGGAGGGGGCCTGTATTTTTTCTTCTTTTTTCTTGCAAAGGTGTGCCTGCGTATGGATTGGTGGAGATGTTTTTATTGTGTTTTTGTGCGGCCTGCTTGTCATGTTGAGTTGTTGCAAAAGAAAAGGTAGTGCTGCAGAATGCAGCTGCCAACGGTCTGGACCGGCTCTCGTCAGGCTCAGGCAATGGTCTCGTCGGAACAACAAGCGCTATTGCCGCGCCCCTCAGCATTTGGTCACAAGGTCAACACCATACCCGCCCGGTTCGGCCGGCTCCTCAGACCGGCACAATGGCTCGCGCTCTGCGCTGCAGCTGCATTCGTCTTTGGGATGTTATTGTTATCGTGCGCCAAACACCCTCAAGTTCCCTCCAGAGTCGAACACGTCGTTTCGTATCTAAAGGAGTTACAAAAAATAGCCCAGGACAACGGTGGCTCTCGTGCCGTCAATGGTCCTGGCTTCAACGCCAGCGTTGACTTTGTTGTGTCGTTCCTGCGGTCAAACACGAACCTGAATGTCAGGCTTCTTGTTGCATGGATTGTAGTTAATCAACTTGAAACCAGGTCTGGACAGAGCCTTTCTCAATCACGGAACAAGTCGACCGGAACCCGGCATCCCTATCGATAAAATCATCATTCGCGTCATCTTCTGTGACGTATGAGCAGCGCACGGACTTTTTGACAGCGACCGGTTCTGGATCTGGAAATATAACGGACGCGCGGCTTATCATTGCGAGTGGATGCGATCCTGCCATCGACATTCTCCCGTCGGACGAGCCCTTTGTCGCCATCATTCCGCAAACAAACTCGCGCAAGCCTTCTACAGAGTGCGATAACTCTCTCTGCTCCAG
The DNA here is from genome assembly GCA_027604725.1 of Entophlyctis luteolus. Taxonomy (NCBI): domain Eukaryota; kingdom Fungi; phylum Chytridiomycota; class Chytridiomycetes; order Chytridiales; family Chytriomycetaceae; genus Entophlyctis; species Entophlyctis luteolus. The sequence goes on from JADHYT010000093.1 coordinate 23,051, forward strand.
AGTGGCTTACGCCATTACCAACGGCGCACGTGCAGTGCTTCTGACCTCTACACCCACTGCTATCGGATATCCGCGGCCTCTCGCCCCATCGGGCCGCTTGCGCTGTCCCACCTCGCTCCAGCCGCTCTTTGGAACACTGCCAATCCTTTCACTTGGTCAGTCGGCATCGTGGGACGCGATTCTGCGCGCTCTTGACACTTCCGCCACCCCAACTGTGTCACTTTCCGCGGACACCTTATACACAACAATTAATGTTGTAAACGTTCTCGCGGATTCAGTCACGGGCAGTGATGATTCGGTCGTTGTGTTTGGTAGCCATTTGGATTCGGTGCGCGCGGGTCCAGGCGTAAATGATGACGGCTCCGGTGCCATGGCCACATTGGAGCTCGCACGCGCATTTTCCAATGTCGAACGGAAGAAGAAGAGTGTGCAGGTGTGTCAGTTCCCCGCTTCTCGTTGCATTAATCTCGAGTTCAACATGACCAGAAAGTGCGGTTTGCCTGGTGGGCGGCAGAAGAATTCGGACTGCTGGGGTCGCGGTACCACGTAGGCGCTCTCAACGCAACGCAGCTCGCGCAGTACAAACTAACCATCGATACGGACATGATCGGGTCGCCAAACTACGTGCGTGGCGTATGGGACGGCCACGGCGTCACCGACCCGCGCATCGCGGACGCGTGCGCCGCCATCGCCCGTGTGTTTGAGTCCCACTTTGCACGCCATCGCTTGCCCACCACGCGCTTCGCATTCAACGGCCGCAGCGACTTTGCCCCCTTCATGGACGCCGGCGTGCCTGCCGGCGGCGTCGTCACCGGCGAGGACGAGATCAAGACCGTCGAGCAGGCCGAGACTTTCGGCGGCATTGCGGGCATGGTCCTTGATCCGCGGTACCACCAGCCCGCGGACGGCGTTGATTCCGTGCGCGGTCCTGGCTTGGAAGTCTTGACCCAGAATCTGGACGCCCTGGCACACGCGCTGGGCTTGTTTGCGTTTGAAAAACATTTGGACAAACTGCTGAAGGGAAGGTGAAGCTTTTTCTTTAGTTTTCTCGCAAGAAGTTGTTTTCGAATAAAGTGTTTCCAATTTGCCCGCTGGCAGAAATTGCTACATTACTCGTTCATTCAGCATCATTCTGTTTGCTGTCAAGCTTTTAAGCGTTTGTGGCAGCAAAAAGAAACAGGAAATTTGCCAGCCTTGTACCTCGTCACTTTGTTGATTGTATTTGGTGGAAACAAATCAATCTGTCACTAGAACGAATTCCTGGTGTGTCTGGCACAGTTATGACTTCCAATACGCGCATTGGTTTTAGCAGAAGAGCGCTCAGCGCTGAATAATTTTCTCCGCAAAGATTGCGAGCAGAATCATGGATGTAGGATACCGCCCTTGCAGCAAATGCAGATTATGCTAGGGATTCAGGCTTCTTTTTGCCGTTATACCGCAGTTGAAGAAATAACAACGGCCAGGAAACATGAAACTCGCTAATGGAAGCATCTCTGAAAACAGCCAAAAGATAGTGAATCCACGAAGGAGACCGAATCTTGAGGTTATGCAGCAAGTAACAAATAAAAAGTATAAATACAAATGGAAGCATGCGACTCGTAGCTATCAAGGATTACAGCGCTACTTTGAACAGTAAATATGCACATATATCGTTGAAGACGCGGGGACAGCGAGGTGCCAGCAGGGCCAGGAAAACGTGGCGGTACGGTGAAAGAGAACAAAATCGAACGAAACAGCACCACCACATACCACCGCCTATCGTTGCAATTGCCTGCATTGACTGATCGCAATGAGCCAGGGATTCTCGTATGCGAAAGTATGTATTCCTCCTTGTGCGTCGCGACGGCTCACCGGCGCCTCTCTCTCCCCCGACATGCAGTGGGACAATCTCGAACTGTCTGACGACGACGACTTCGAGTGCCAGTATGCGCCTTCCCACCAGCTAAAAACGCTCAACCATACTCCCACAGCCCCAATGTCGACAAGCCGTCAATGATCCGCTGGAAGCAGGCCGAAGTGCATCGCGTGCGCCGCGAGCGCGCCGACAAGATTGCCGCTCTTCGAATGGAAACAGAATTCAACAAAGTCCTCTCCGACGCCCTTGCCCTTCTGAATGCCGATAATGCTGCAGAGATGTGCGCGGACTTTGCCAAACGCGACCAGAAAATCGCCCACGACGTTATGGTCATGGCCCACCGCGACCGAGACGCAAGGTGAGAGTCTGGCCGCCGCCCTTCCTGTGGTTGCAAACTGACGCGCTTCATTTGCCGTTTCCCTGCCGTTTCCCTCCCCGATTCGCGCACCTATCCATCGCAGGTGGCAACCCCCTGTCGCGGACCCGTTCTTCATCAAGCGCTTGGACATCCCGAATATGACTTCAAAAATCATGGAGACCGCCAAAGCCGACGGCGATTTGAAAGCGCTTGCAGCCGAATTGGTCGAAGCGCTTGCAGTGCGCAATAAAGAGGTCGCGGCCGAGATTGTGAAGGAAGAAGCCATAACCAATTCAAAAATTTCTTCGGAAACAATTCATGAGGGATTCAGTCGATCTGTATGTTTTTGCTATATTTCCTATTGATATTCAAGACGCTTTATAACAGATGGTGACTAAGCAAGTAGCGCCTGCCACTTCACCGCCGGAAGAGCCAAAGAAGAAAAAAACCGTGAAAAAAACGACAGAAACTGAAATAATCACCCTGAACGAGCCGATTGCGGCGGATTCGTCGAAGGTATCCGTTGGGTTATTTTACCTTGCATTGAAGATTGTCATCAAATTCAGCAGGCTGCTTCGTCTGCAGAATCTGACGAGACCGAGGAATCCGACGACGTATACATTTCGGACCCAAAAATTGAGACATTCTCCAAACTGGTAGCTCCGGAAGCGAGTTACAACTTTATCAGTGCAAATCCATACATATTGAACGAAAAATACCACGATCAAATACTTGCGGAAGCATTCAGTGTTGCCATGAAGGGAGATTTCAAGCGGTGCAAAGAATGTGTGCACCAAAGCCTGATCCTCCAGTACTGCAAGCTACTTGGGAAGGATGGTGTGCGTTTGTTTTTTGAGCGCCTTGCTACGCCCAATCATAAAGCACGCGAAGCCTTTACGAAGGATGTTAACGACACCTTCAAGAGAATTTCGGACCGCGTCGCGGAGCTGAAGAGACAAGAAAAAGAAGAAGAGGAGAAAGAAAAAGAGGAAGGCGAACGGCGTGCACAAGCGGCACTGCAACCGGACGGGACATACAAAATGCCAATTTCCGACAATCCATCAGAAGACGAAAAGAAACGGGCAGAGGTGTTTGATCAACTTCCAGCCGCGTTACAAAGTGGGAAATTGCTGATTGATATGGATGATACTAAATTCCAACCCTTTTTTTAAATTTTTTATGTATGATGTTTCTGTGAATTAGGAGCACTCCTCACGCAGGATGTGGATGAAATCAATGCATTCCTGGGCAGCACGGCGAAGGAGGACACGGAAAGGTACATCCAGTTGGCGACGTCGGTGGGGTTGATATCCCTCTCGGAGGAAGACGGGGAAGGTGCCTGAGAGGGGGCACTGCACGAGGAGAAAACAAGGGCTTTTTTCGCAAATACAAATTGTTTGGCTCCCCAAGCCACGCGGGATGCGCCGAGGGCCGGGCCGGGTGCGTCCGAGGCAGACGCGCCAAAAAGTACAAAAGGGCGCGACGCGGCACGGCGCATCTGCAGCATTGCGCGACTTCCCCACCTTCACTGCTTCACCTTGACTCCGCCATGAGCAGAAACGGCCGCTCCGGCAACGACACCGAGGTCCACGACGGTGAGTGAGCTGGGCCCCTTTCCGACTGTCCTCCCCGGCGCCCGTCACTCTCCCCCTGCTCGTGCGCCACCCGTCCCTCGTGCGTCTGTCTGCTCACGCTGCACCCCCCCTCCAAACGCCACCACAGAGATCCACGAGGCCCTTCACAAGGTCGCCCACGTCGACTTCACAAAACCAATCATCAGAAACGGTGAGTCCTTTTGAAGGATGCCCCCATGTGGCGCGCGCAATCATCCACACAACCACGTGCTAACACGTCACTCCCCCCTCCCCCCCAGCTTCCACCGCCGTCCTTTATGAAGAGGCTCTGACCTACGAGCCCGGCAGTGCCCTAACCAGCACCGGTGCTCTGGCTCTCAACTCGGGCGCCAAGAAAGGCCGTTCTCCAGCCGACAAACGCATTGTGGACGAGGCGGGCTCGTCTGGAAACGTCTGGTGGGGCCCCGTTAACATCAAGATGAGCGAGAACTCTTTCATGGTCAACCGTGAGCGCGCCATTGACTACCTGAACACGCGCGAGCGTCTCTACGTCTTTGATGGCTTTGCGGGTTGGGATCCCAAGTACAGAATCAAAGTGCGCGTCGTCTGCGCACGTGCATATCACGCGCTCTTTATGAAGAACATGCTTATCCGTCCGTCAGCTGACGAACTCAAGACTTTTGGAGAGCCTGACTTCACCATTTTCAACGCCGGCGAGTTCCCAGCCAACAGATATACCACGGGTATGACTTCTACAACCTCAATTGCTGTCAACTTCTCCCGGCGGGAAATGGTGATTCTGGGAACTCAGTATGCGGGAGAAATGAAAAAAGGAATCTGTAAGTTTCTTGGACCTTATACGGTCATTGTGTTGACGCACCTGTTTTCCAGTTACGGTTATGCATTATTTGATGCCAAAAGCGGGTGTTCTGTCTCTGCACTCCTCCGCCAACGAAGGCCCGAACGGCGACGTTTCTTTGTTCTTTGGATTGTCAGGAACGGGAAAGACGACTCTTTCTGCCGATCCTCACCGGTTCCTCATTGGCGACGACGAGCATTGCTGGTCAAATGACGGAATCTTCAATATTGAAGGAGGATGCTACGCCAAGTGTGTGGATCTTTCAGCAGAAAAGGAGCCTGAAATCTTTGGTGCAATCCGCTTCGGCGCCGTTGTAGAAAACGTCGTGTACAGCAAAGAAACCCGGGAAATCGACTATGCCGACACCACCCTGACGGAAAACACGCGCTGCGCATACCCAATCGAGTTCATCCCGAACGCAAAGCTTCCCTGCGTTGGCGGACACCCAAAGAACATCATCCTCCTCACGTGCGACGCGTTCGGCGTGCTGCCTCCCGTGTCCAAGCTCACCCCGGCCCAGGTCTCGTACCACTTCATCTCCGGCTACACCGCCAAGATTGCCGGCACCGAGGAGGGCGTCACCGAGCCGCAAGCCACCTTCTCGAGCTGCTTCGGAGCGCCGTTCCTCGTGTGGCACCCGACAAAGTACGCGTCCATGCTCGCGGAAAAAATGAAGGAGCATAAGGCCGACGCGTGGTTGATCAACACCGGGTGGAATGGCGGTGCGTACGGCACTGGAAAGCGCATCTCCCTCAAGTACTCGCGCGCCATAATTGACGCGATCCACTCCGGAGAGCTGAGCAAAGTGGAGTACGAGAACTACCCCATCTTCAACCTTGCCATTCCGAAGTCCTGCCCGGGAGTTCCTAGCTCCGTTTTGAGCCCGCTCAAGAGCTGGATCGGCACGGCTGAATCGTACAAAGCCACAACTCAAAAGCTTGCGCAACTGTTCATCAAAAACTTTGCCGCCTATGCCGACAAGGCCGACCATTCCGTCATCCAGGCAGGACCCACTATTTGAGTCTTCTTCAGTTTGTGGCCAAACTCTTCCGCACATGGCTCTTTGTTTTGGCCGTAAGATTTTTTTTTCATCGAATTTCCAACAAAATTTCTATTTTCGTCCACATCAAAAGAAAACAAAAAAGGAATAAAACTCTTCTTTTATTTCGGATTACGCGCTCACCACAATTTCCCTCTGGCTCGAGTTTGAGCTCACTGGTGATGCTTCACCATCGCCCAGTTTTGGCGGAAGATTGCCACTGTCTGCAGCATCTGCAGGCGCCACGGGTGGCAGCTTGGGTCCTACAGCCGGAGCCTCATCCGCAGAAGTGTTATTGTAGCCAACCCGCGCCGTTGTTGTCACGGCCACAGCGCCAGCACCAGTAGGACTGCCAGTTCCCAGTGGTTTGCTTGGACCAGCAGCGCCAGCAACAGCCGCCTTTGCGTCTTGGCTCGGGCCGGTCGGTTCATCCGGCGTGTTTTTGTCCGCAGACTTCAACGACTCGTGCGGCGGGCGGATGAGTTCGCCGTTGTCATCCTCGCCTTCGTACTTGATGGCGGGCGGCTCATCGTCGCCGCCGTCGTCGTCGTCCTCGGCGTCGCCGGCAATGTCGCCGACGCGCTCTGGCACGTCCGCGGGCAGCGGTGTGTCGATGCGCAGTCCGCCGCGCAGCGGAAGCGCCAGGTTGGGTTCTATTACCGCCGGCCCGCCCGAGGTCGTCCGGAACTTGGGCACCACGGCCGGGCCCTTGTGCGCCTGGAGCGGCTGCCCGGCGACGCCCGTTGCCGTGCCAGTCGTCTTTGCCGCCGATGCCGAAATCGATCCTGAATGATTCGGGAACGCGTCCTTGATGTGCTCGATGGCGTGCAGGAGACGCCCGCCGATCTGCGCCGGCAGCTCGTGCTTGTCTTCTGGCGATTTGAGACATGTCCAGTCCCAGTGATTTCCCCACTTGATTCGTTCGCAATGATGCCTGTGCATAAGGTTGCCTGAAACATAAATAAATAAGCAAGCAATGTCGTCATAGCTCTCACCGTAAGCGAGCGGACTGAAGTCCAAGTATACAATGAAAACGATTGCCAAGAATCCTCCAGCCAGAATCATCCTTGACGGCCGCGACAATTTGTGCGTGAATATCTCAAAAACTACACCCACAGTCAGAATGGCAAAATATAGCGCAGGAAAGTAATGATGTAAGAACAGCTGACGCTTCATGAAGAAGAACGGAATATAGTGCAAGAACCACGCAGGAAACAGAATGAGCAGTGAGTGCCATCCTTTGTACAAGACAACTACGGTAGCTAGTGTCAGAAACAAACCGTAAAAAGGTGCATGAACATACGCTCGTTCAGAAAAGGAATTTGGCGCTTCAGCAACAGTACTCCTGCAAGCAATAGAGCGGCCGAAAACAACACTGTGAAAGTTGATACCCACCAAACTATTGGGTTTCCAATGAGGTAAATCTGGCGCGGGCCACTGTTCTTTTCAGTCCAGAATAGGATTCCACGATTAAGCATGGGCCAATCGATCGGACGAGACTCATACGGATGCTTTGAAGTCAGTCCTGAATTGATACTCCACATTGTTCCGTGAAGCTCAATGAACTTTCGCCAAAACCCTGGCCTGATACAAGTCAGGACAAACTTATCAACACATCAAAAGGAATCAGGATGCTTCACCTTTTGAAGTTGACTTTCTTCGAGTTTGGCGGCACTAAATAACGACCAAACTTAAAAATTCAAGAAGCAGAGAAAAAGAGACCCACGCAAAGAATTTTCGTTTGATTCAAAAAGCCAAACGGCTCCTGCGCGCACATTGTTTTCTGAGCACGTCACTTCTTGCTGCTCGAATCCCCAGGATGGCAGCTTTTTGTCATGCGAAAACAAGCCGCATTGTCGATTATTCACGTGGATCAGGCGGATTTTCATATTGATGGCCTTTATGGGCCGGCGATCGGATTTGTCGATTGTTGGATCTGCCAGTCGCACAATCCAATTGTCGTTCGTGTCGCCTATCCAGCTGGGATCTCCGTAAGCAGATACTTCCCAATGGTGCTCATTGTCTTGGTTTCGGCGGAAAGAAAAATAAAACAAACGCGAGGCACAAAATCACTCACTGGTCACCGGCGCCCTGCCGAAATAAACTTGTTTCAACAATGAATTCCATCAAGTGGCACATACCTGACATCATGCGAATGTAAATGCTTCTCCGTCTCAATGTGTTCTGTCGCAGTCAATATTGCACTGAGCACCGAACACGAAAAAAATATATATGCTCACCCAATCTGATAATATCTCCGTTTCTCAGCAAATCAAGCTTATCTACTTTCCGCTCGACAACCGTTCCATTAACAACAGTAAGGCCGTACTTGATCCGAAACGCGCCATTTTCATCTGTTTTAGGTTAACACCAGTTGACGGCTTTGAAACAAACCTTTGAACGGGTAAACAGTGATTTGTTGCTGCTTGCTTCCTTCAGGGTAGTTGTGTTTGTGGGAATGAAGGTAGCCTCCATTGGTTTCGTGGTGGCGAATGTGAACGATAGATCCAAAAGCAACGTCTATTTTGGCACACTGTAAGTTCAAGACTACCGGGAGACAAAAAGTTACCTTCGAAAGTATCTGACACTGCCCTTCCTTTTAATGTACTCTGAAATTCGGGGCTCATAAATCCAGTGCCGCTACCAGAGTTCGGCAAAGCCCAAAAATGTACTTGAAAAAGGAACACATATATGAAGCCCGGAATGATCAGCAAACACAAAAATCTGGCCAAAAAGTGATCCACATATTTGCGCGCAGACACGCGAAGATCGCCCAATACAGTCCATAGATTGTACAATGTGCTCAACCCGATGGTCGCAATCAAAAACAATCCGACCCATTTCACGCTGCTGGCCAGGCCCAAGCAAACGCCCGTCATTGCCAACGGATACCACCAGTTCAGTGTGAACGGGTCACTTTGGCTTGTCAAAAAATCGCTCCACATCATCACGGTTAATCCAGTGAAAAATACCAAACCGGAATCTAAAAGAATCAGCCGTGATTGCCTGGATGCTCTTCGATAAGGAACAATAAACTCAGCGGCCCATGCGCTCACGTGATAAATCCGTTCTCCAAGCAGAGCATCAATGCGGATAGAACCGAGCTGATGTTTGACATTCCAAAATTCCGCAACGTCATGTACGCGACAGGGACTAAGGCCACGCCCATTAGTCCAGGTAATAATCGCATAAGAACATAGGGCGCATGGCTGGCCAAATAATCGTCTCCGATATTTTCAAAATAAAACGTCGAATTATAGCCGCCGATGAGACCCGCCGCAGCAAATAGAAGCTTTCCAAGTGGCGGGTGAACGTCCATGAAAAAGTTGCCGTTTATGTACTTTGTCGCGAAGCCGCCAAAGTGGACCTCATCGAAAACGACTTCATGCGGGTTCGATATGCGGAACAGACGAATGAGAATGGCGAACACCGTCAACGCGCCCATAATGCGCAGATCGGGCAGCAGTCCGACATCGCCGAATGTTGCCGATGCCGCAGAACGCGGGATCTGGTGTGTGCAGGCAATTAGCTGTGTGCCTCTAGCGGAGGTATCGGCGATTAAAACCTTAGCATAGCGTGAGTCTGTCGTTCGGCCGACGAAGGGCAGCCCTGCGCTGTCGGCCTTTTTGCGTTTGCGCAAGTCCATGTCCTTCTGTTGAGCGGCCAAGAAGACTTTCTTCATTTTGCTCCGGCACACACAGCGGACAATATTCTATAACGTTGCGGTTGACTTGAATTGACTTGAATTGACTCGCATTATTTGCATGCGTACTCCCCTCTATTATCTCTCTCTCTCTTGCTTCCCCCCCTGCCTCATGGCTTCCACGCCACGATATTTTTTTTCCAAACACGTGTGGCCAAGTCCCATTGACTCTCCCTGCCACTGCAATGAACACATTGAGACAACCGTCTTTAACTCTGTTACGGCTTGGTATTGTCGTGATTTCAATTCAGAAAATTTTTGACGTGGCTGTTCAACGCCAGAAGTTTAGGCGAAGGAATGAAGGGTTGCTGCAGAAGCGAGCATTATAATCCAAACGTCACGGATTTCTCCAATCCAGCCTTTTCTGATTAGTGTAAATGGGACAGGATGGAAGTGTTGCGCTAACGAACAGAATCCCGACATACGCAGTGTCGGCATAAAAGGTGTGCCTTTCTGCAAACATATTATGCTTGGTGACTGGAAAATTAAAACAACAGCGATAACCTGTTTTAGCTTCGACATCTGACGTTTTTGAGATTCAAGCACTTTTTATCTACTCAGTACCACTTAATCAAAATTGACGAGTCATCATGAAGTTCACACCTCAAAGTACATATGCGGTGATCTTGGAGTAGATTAAAGTGATCAATCCTAATGAAATTTGCGGGCACGTTGTGAGACTCTCAATCGAGGAGCAATTTTTCCAAAACAAAAAATAAAAAGAAAAAATTCCCAAGCAACTCAAAGCATGTGAGGAGAAAAAGCAAAGCGCGCCACTCCGTTCATCCATTTACGCTTTTGAACATCTGCGACGTCCGTCGAATCCCGGCTCTCTTTGTGAACTGGGGCTCTAAAATCTCGAATGAGCACAAGAGGTTTTCGTCCACTCCCATGATTGCGGCCTTATTGTCAAACTCTCCGCAGTAATTTGGAGCGCTGAATATTGTTACAAGCTGGCGGTCAGCAAAGAACTCGTAGCCTATGCAAGAAAATACGGATTGGTCCTAATAATATTCAGAACGTCCCATACCTCCTTCAACGACCATATGGGCTCGGGCCACCAGATCCAGGTTGTGCTTCGTCACAAACTCGGAGACAATTTTTGCCCCAAAGCCTTTGATCCGTCAGGCAAGCGCGGAATAAATAAACAAAATTACTCACAATAACTGACGCCTCGATCATTATCTTCCCAGTCTACTGCGGAAGCGTTCGGGTCGGACCATAGCAAGTCGTTCAGCAGTCCATATTCTGGAACCTCACTTGGCCTTGGAATCGCGCGAATATAATCCATTCTGCAAAGTTATTGTTGATCAGATGGTTGGAACAAATCAAGCAATTCTCACGAAATTAAACTTGGGGAGAGTCCGCCATGCACGCAGAATATCTGGAAAAATAATTAAACTGAATCAAAAAAGAAATCTTTTACCTTTCCAGCAACAATAGCAGCAATAGGTAGACAATTGAACACATCCGTAAAAACTTTCCATATCTTGAGATTACATCTTCGCTTACACTCATCATAAAATCCATACACTGGAACTTAATTTCAGCACTAAAAAGTATGGTTAAGCACAAACCTCTATTCACAGAAGCACATTCATGGTTTCCTCGCAACAGGAAAAAGTTGAGCGGATATTTGAGTTTGTAGCAAAAAAGCAGGAGAATAGTTTCGAGCGAGAATTTCCCCCGGTCGACATAGTCACCAAGAAAAAGATAATTTGCGTTTGGCGGATATCCAACTTTGTCAAAGATTCGAAGTAAATCCTCGAACTGGCCGTGCACGTCGCCTTGGTAGAAAAATTGAGACACAGAAAACAATTACAGCTGCGCTCCAACACACCAACTAGATTTACAGGAGCTTCGATTTCGAGCAACACGCTTTGTTCCATGAATACTTCTCGCACACGCTGGCAGATGGAAATAATGACAGAATTTTTCAAACAGAACGCCTTTGTCGCTTTTCGATTCCTCGCCTCAATCAAACGCGCGATGCACGCATCGACATCAAGTAACTCCGGAGTGCTTGTTGATGTTGATGAAGACGTCCTTGCGGAGAACGAGTTGAGAATGCTGAAGGCTCCTCCGGCGCTAAGTGGTGAAATGGTAATGGGATCAACTGTGGGGACGGGAAGTGGAGCAGATAGGGTGGTGCCATTGGGTGCTGTTTCGTTTGAAACTAAAGATCGATCAGTGGGACAGTTCCAACCACGTCATCAGGTTGGTTTACCAGTGAGAATTGGTCGCAGCATCTGCTGTTGGGTAGAGTCGAGATTCAAAGATTTTGAGGGAGCAGAAGCGCTCATCGACGGCGGTTGAGATTGAGGACGCGGCGGTTTGAGGGCCTTTTGCCATGCAGCGAACGAAGTTTTCGACCGAGGTGGCTTCGAGTCGTGCTGCGGGGAGGACTCAGACCGGGAGCGAGTAATGTCGTCATAGTCTTGCAGAGAGGATGAGCTGTTTTTGGCGTCGAGGCCGGCAACGACGGTGGCCATGGTCGGGTTGTCGAGATCGGTGTCGATGTCTGTTATTGACGTGGTGTTTTCGCGGTCGAGTTCCAGTTCGGACTCGGATTCGTTCGTTGCTGGAACCGCGTGCGCGTATTGCGTATCTGAATAGCGCCGAACCGGTGGCTTCGCTCCGACGGCGAGTGGAGCCAGCACAGCAGCGGACTGCTGTTCTGGGGAAGCGGACGTCGTTCGTGGATCGCAGTCGCCGGCATCGACATTTACGCTGGAGTCAGCACCACCATTTAGCGCGGCCGAAGCGACGGCCGCCGGTGCGGGCGTTGGCGTGGGAGTCGGCGCGGGTGACGAGCTCGGGGTGTTGCCCATTCGCTTTGTCCGTCAGAAAGGGCGGACATGACAGCTCGCTCCGTCTTCCACCGTATTCCTCACGTGAAAACTGACTCGCACAATCACTCCTGCTGTTCCTTGCCGCATCTGGCCTCATTTCCCGATTGTTCTTTCCAATCCAAATTTCTTAGTGCGTGATCTCACAAACAGTTCGAAAGCAAGTACAATATCAACGTTTGTCGATCCCGCAAAAAAGGTAAGCAGTTACTTGAATTTTCAAGCAATCTTTGAACTATTTTTGGATAATGTACGGCAGTGTCGTCGCGAACCTACGCGGAGCGTTTTCTTGGAATTAAGCAGGTTGAGTGTGAAGGCTTGTTCTGCATGGCTCAATTTAGAATGGGCTAAAGACCGGACTCTGTTTAGTTTTTTCGAAACGCGTGCCTGCCTTGCGCATGAGACCATGTGATTGTTTTCTCGTCAGAATGCATATCCTTGGTGATGATTCTTGCCAGAGTGGCGGTATGATCCCCATGGGGTGGGACCGTTTGTGTGATGATTTTCTTTGCTTGTAATTGTCAGTTCTAATCACCAATCTGAAAATTCTGAATTAGCACAAAATTATTCGCGGTTTCGCCTCTTCATCACAATACTCTCGGAGAGTTGCGGTACTACAAAAGCAATAAAGAAAGAATTGTATCCCTTTTGTCAATTCCTCCGCTACCGTTAGTCCGACAATCTTCTCATGTAATTTCGTCTCGCCGATTGTGAAACTAGAACTACTATTCGACCTTTTCAAAGTTCCTTGGTGTTCTTTTTTCTTCCCAGATTGGATCAATTACAGCTCTCTTTATTGTACTGTACTATTTAGCTGGGTTTCAAATTTGGTAAATCCGCCGACGTGAGTCCAATTAACTTAGAGACCGACCAATGACTCAAACATCAAAGGAAGCGACCACTGACCGCAGACAACTTTGACCATCCACCCCCACTAGAAGCCATGAACACGGCCAAGTTCCACAAGGACTCGCGCTCACGTAAATCCATTCCGCCGTCACTGCCAGGTATGCGTCCGGCCCGAACGAATTCCATGCAAACCTGCTCACCCAAAGCAGTGATCGCGCTCACGACGCGCCGTGGAAAGCCAACGACAGTTCCTCCAGCGCGAACGGCTGCAAACCACGCACGTGCAAGCCGCGTAATAACGAGCCGCCACAGAAACGGCGCGTCTGCGTCATCATCGTTTGCGTCATCATCGACGCCGTCGTTGTTGAAATACGTGCGTTCGCTGACACATACGCCTGCGGCATGCATGACGCCGAGGGCGGCGAGATACATTTCGGCCAATGCATCTTGGAGTCCCTCTTGAACTGGAGCTGTTACTGAGTAAACCCCGAAACCGCCAGGCGCGTCTCGTACGCGCAACCCTTGCGCGGCGGCGGCAAGTAGATGAGGTGACTCGCATAACGTATTCCAGAAAAGCGTTTGATAATCGTGCGGGTATGCGGATGCAAGGGGAATCACAATCAGTTTAGTGAATGTCATGTCCCCGAAGGATGTTGCTGAGTATTGTGAAAGAAGTGCTTGGTACATCTTGTAAAATTCTGCGGAGCTTCCCAACACTGTTTCGAGAGTCAAATGAGGTGGAAATGGTGTTGATGTGTAGATTTCCACAAGCTGGCCAATGAGAACTGGAATATTCCCAATGGAAAAAACTTCTCGACCTTGAATTGGCTCCAACAAATAAATCTTCATTACGGTTCCGAGCTTAAGCAGGCTGTTAACGGCAGAGTCCGGATACATTAACATTTTCTCAAGATTAACGGCAAACTTCAAAGTTTTTGCAAGAAGAGTCGCGACCATTTGCTCAGTATTGAACTTAAAACTAATCACAGGCATAAACACCCAATTAGGGTGTGCCGGCAAATTATCCTGGCGAAACGATATGCACAGGCTCTTGACACGGATTGGATTCGAATTACCTTCAGGTTCACCATTCTTTAGGTACGACTTAGACAAAATATCCAGCGCAACTGGAGATGCCTCTTTGAGCTGAGAGAAAGACCCAAGAATTTGAAATATAAATGCGAAACAGTCTTCATCAGTAGGTAAGCACCGTCGGATAAAGATCATCACATTCGAAACAATGATTTGATTCCTGACGGAGGATTCAGAATACGTACTCGTATTTGCACTTGCGCATACTTGCAATAAAAGTGCAGTGCGAAGATCATTCCGGCCACGGCCATATATTTGTGCCCAATCAGTGGAAATAAGTCCTCGCTCAGATTGTTCCATCGAAAGAAGACATTGCAAGATATTCACACAGCTCTCATCGATTGCTGTAGAGGACTGCTTGACTTTAATCATTAAAGTGTCAAAACTGAAAGCAGCTTCCAAAAGGTTACAGTTCACGGTTTCACTGATTGCCGCATTCTCCAGCTCACGATTTATGTAAGGAACCCCAAATATGAATTTGGACACATTGTCCTTATTTTCAAGGGATATCTGTGTAGCTTGTGATGGTTTTCCAATTTGAAGCATAACTGAACGGACCATGGGCAGTTGAAGCATATCCTGTCTCTTGATGGATTCAACAAACTGATCGAAAGCTTGACTCCCAATTTCAAGCAGATTTACATAGTCAGCGAAACATTGGATGAGCAGTAGCGTCAGGATTTTTTCTGGGAGGGAACTTTTAACGGAACCCTAAAATTTTCAACACCAAATCAGGCACTTCGAATCATCAGAACTTATACAAACCATATTCAAGCAATGAAAAAGGTCGACGCCCACAGAAATTATTGGAGATATTGCTTCGACTCCAACTTCGTTAGAACCATCACGTGCTAGCCGTGAAACGACCGATATCATTTTCCAAAACGCCAAGCATCGACATGAGAATGGCGACACAACATCAATTTCTTTTCCAGATCCATTCAGTTTTACTTCTCGTGTGATATTCATCGCAATATTGACAAACTCGTTTCGTAAGTCAAAAAACAGCCTTGTCGACGACCCATACGCAAACAAAATGGCCAGAAAAGTAAAAGATTCAGTTTGGAGTCCATAAACAAGATCGACCAGGCCAGAATCCTCTATTTCCGCTTTTCCCGGAGAAAGTGAGAAGAATCGAACAGCAACGCTCGCAGATTCCAATATATGCGATATCGCTTGATTTGTGATAGACGCTTGAATGAGAATCTGAAAAAGCCTGAGGCTGAGGGTAGCATGCTTCAAGGTTGAATGATTTGAGGTGGGCCATGCAATAGAAAGAAACGAACGTCGAATAGACGACACAAGCCCTGGAGTGGAGCATATTTTTGTACAAATTTTCGTAGAGCATCGAGCCATGCGAATCAATATATGCAGTATTTTTTCAGTGTCGCGGGAATTGAGCTTTCTCGAAACAATCAGCACATGAATTCGATCCAACAAATGAGTCTCAGCATAACTGCCAACCACATCAGAAACCAGCACGTTTGACATTTCTTCATTGGACATGTTTTCATCAATCGTCACGGCTTGGCCACTGGTTTCTACTCGTCCTGACCATTTCGAAGAAATTGTTTCCAAACTTGATGGGCTCATTTCAAAAAGTACATGGCCTTTCAACGTGTATCTATATAAATCCCGAGACAGAATATCGGACGAGGCGCCTGTCAGTCCGAGAATTTCGGAGACTCCAGAAATTCCAAGACTAACAATACTTATGCTAGCGTCATCTATCGCTGCTCGAATATGAAAGAGAACCATATAAGCACGAAGCGCTTCTGCGATTTCGGGTATATCTCGAGGTGAGTAAGAATTCGCCATGAAAAGCTTGACAATTGCAACAAGCCCCTGAATCGAGATTGAGCGCTGGGATGACACCGAACTTCGAGCCAAGTACACAAGCTCTTTGATGGTATACCCTGCACGCGCTGGATCGTCGCCGTGATGATGTAAACCGAGATATGAGGGCATTTCCTGTCCAAAAGGAATCACGGACCCGTCAAAAGAAAAGCGCAGATCTGAAGATGCTGATTCGAGCTCGGATTCACCAACGGGATTCATCCACTTAATCTTTTGCGACTCAGATTCAGGAGGAGTTATGGGCTCGATTAAGTCAGCGGTGGAAAAGTCCGAAGGCAGCTTTTCAACCACCGCAGAGAGAATGCTAGGACCAGAATTCGACGATGCCGGCTTCAATTCTACCGGTGGATTCTGAGGATTGACAGGCGCGGACGGTCCAAGCTTCTTCTCGGCCAATGCACGAAACTTATTGATTGTGTCCAGCGAAAAAGTTGCGAATATTTCGTTGAGGGCATCAGCGCGCTCCAAGGACGACATAGCAGCAATGCGCGCGTTATTTTCGTTGTCTATCTGGCGCTCGAGGACAGTGGCATTAACGGGAGAAAACTTGGGGTTGCTGGGCGACGAGCGCTCGAGTACGACGTCGTGCAAGACATCAGCGCCAGTTGCGGCCGGTGCAGATGTAGGTGTGGTCTGAGAAGTAGTTTGAATGGGTGTTCCAGGAGATGCGCGCGCCTGTGCCAGTCTCTCGGCGAAGAGCGACGGTCGCTTCTGTCTCTGTGTCGCCATTGAATTCAAAAAGTAAAAAAAACCGCTTGGAGCAGCGCAGCACCAACCCGACTACAGGTGGGGACTACACGAATGCCAAACATACTTCTCCGGCTTATTTTCACTTGCTGGTCACTTAAATATCCACGGCATCCTGAGTGTCCGTACCAAACCCATAGCATCATAGAATCACCCCATCCCGAGTGGTGATTTCTGGACGCCATTATGATCCAGCGACTCCGCTTACCTCATTTCTTGCCAGTTTATCGACATCGCGTCGTCGCCTTTTGAACGCAGAGCTGCTCTCAAAGCATCTACTCAGAATCGCCTAATCGACACGCGAGTGTGAAGACATTTGAAGAGGCAATTAGCGCGGTGTTTGCACCCGTAAAACCCGCATCGCACTGCTAAACAGACCTCGTGGAAGTCAACCTTCAGGTCGCCATGAGCGCGGAAGAATTGGTTCCCAAGTACGATTGATTCCGTGGAATATGGCAATCATAACTACTATGATACTGAACAATCCATCCATGCAACAATCTTTTTCTTTATTATCGGTTCTGGTTGTATAGAGAATTCAACGTATTTAGAAGCACAAATCAGGCGCTGAATACAGGTCGACTTGTTCTAACGTCTTCACGCAGTTGTAGTGGTCGATGTGGCAGTCTCGCAACGCCACCACTTCGTAGGATCGCTGTTCTTGACGCATACAAGTCCCGCTCCGCATATCGTAGGATTCACCGAGAACTGGTGACAAACATCGCCGAGGTTTCCAATGGGACTTTCGACACAGCGATATGCAATACACTTTGTCCCAGACGGGCACCCGTCCGGACACATTGACTGAGCTTCGGGAGCGGGAGCAGCTGCAGCTTGTGTTGCCGCTAGACCGAGGATTAATGCGTGAAATTGGACCTTCATTTTCTGGTTCTGTTATTTGCTGATCCCAATTCGGATGCGAATTACCAGAAGGAGGCTTCCTACACCGCATCATGTAAATCTTCTGGTTGTGAACAGATTGTCCTACTTCACATATATTCTGCCCGGGAAACTTCTATTTCAAATGTTCTACAGAGAGATTCTGGAGGGAATTCCTACCTGTGCGGAAAGTATGCATGCTTGATTGGGCATGCATCCAATTTCTAGGTAAAAGCTGGGGGTTTGCGTCCGCTGATGCCAAATTCACCATTTAACAGGCATACTGGGAGACCACAACAGAGCATTCGCCTATCACAGTACTTGAATAATAAAACATCTGAAATAAGCTTAGTTATGACTATGAGTTGCGCTGTATGTTGTTGATCCGGGACCAACACAGAGGTGTTTACAACAAGCAACTCTTTCTGATAGTCATCAAATTTCGAGCTGGAGGACTTCGCAACCACGCGACCTCTGCCAACGTGTATGTTAAGGAGAAATTGTGCTTGCTAATCAAGGCCCAAACTCCAAGCACAAAATGATATCGCAGTTTTCGCAGTTTCTGGAACGGTTTGGTTCGCAATGGTATTTCTTTCTATTCCAAGCCAATGTTCCTTCACGAGCATCGGAAGATCGAAAGATCGAACGGAAGTTTAGGTGACAAAGAAAAACCCATGATGTAAACAACGAGTTGACTCGATCTGATACAGCAACGGTCGGTAAGCGAAAACAGTCTTATATAATGACGCCTGGAGCACGCCACGTGGATTGTCGTTGGATCAATTCGCTCTTTACGATGGTGATTGCTGGAAGAAAATTTTCTTTACGTAATTCACTCAACAGCAAACGCAAGGGCTCGTGTCACGCCATCCAAGAGATGTGCATCGTTACCACTCAAGCTCCTTTCAAACTCCCGAATATGTTTGTGGACAGTTCCAATCGCAGTCTTCAGCTTGTCGAGCTTAGTCATTGTGACCGCCAGCATGTCACCTGTTTGCACCCCCGCCTTCCGCTTGAACGCCCAGTAGTGCCGGAGAAGCTCGTTGGCTTGGCTATATATTTGCTCGACGCTCTCCGGTATTTTGTAACCTCCTGTGTCTGTGGTCCCTTTATCAATCGAAGTTGCCACTCACGGCACCCACCTTTGCATGTTGGTATGTTTGTTTTCCGTTTCATAGAGGCCTTGTTGAGAGCTTGAAACACTTTTCCAGCTTTAGCAGGGTCGACCACTACCTGAAGCGGGGTCGGGCATCAAAAACCAGCAAATAATCTTCTTTGAGTCGCTTACTCCAATTAAATTCGGCTGCCATCCGTCCAAAGACGGCACCTTTCCACCCGGTAGACGGACAGAATCGGTATTTGCAGGAAGGGCTGACCCTCCAGAGTAATAGTTCGCGTTTTGATGAATGGTTAATTCACGTGGTCGGAATTCTTTTGTTGGCACCAAATCTTCCAGCTCTGTTTCTTCCTGGTATATTGCTGATGATGACTGCGACTTTTGCTGCCCGCTGGAAGTCAGGTCAAGAAAACGATAAGAAAAAAAAAGCCCACAAGCTCTTCAGAACAACAGTTGAATGGCGATTAAGTCTGCGGATAATCGGAAGTGCCGTACGGTACGAGCCGGCTTTCATTGTTGTGTCTGGCGCGTTCCCATAGTCGAGATGGTCCTCGATAGTCGAGCTCAAATCAAGGAGTTTGTTTGTCGGATCACCTCTGGGCTTTTTCGGAATCGGTAAGGAGTCTGGGAATGTTGTCAAAAGAGCAAGGCCACCGGACAAGGCAAACCATCATCCACCTCCCATTCGCTTGCTGTGAATATTTCGTCCGATGCGCCGGGTCCCCCAATCATTGTCTTTCCACCACTCTTCAAAGCGTGAAATGCCTTACTTTGGGCATACTTCGTCCAGAATTCATGTTCAGACATTTTCTCGGGAACATACTTTTCGAAAGCCATTTGCACAGCTGGAAACTGGACAAATATGGAGTGGATAACTTCTGGAGTGAACTTAATGACTGTGGTGGATGTTTGTACTTGATCTGGGATTATAAACTGTTGGCACAACTAGCGACGAATCATAACATCGAACCACTCGATCCTGAATTCGCCCCGGCGGCAGCTTTTGCGACGTCAATTAAAGATGCCGAGGATATTCCCTTCTTCATATCAGCGGCAAACTCCTGATTTACCAATAAATCCTTATGTGTGTTCCAGAAATCATGTTCGCTAATGACGCCCCCGATCACGAGATCCCTATGAAGACGCGCGAGATCCTGGTCAAAATTCTCATGAGTGTTTTCAATCGGGTTCGGTTGATCTTGTCACCTTGTACTTCGGGTTGGACAGTAACGCCGACCGAAGTTGAATATCCCTGGATGAAATAGTGGTAGCAGATACTTGAGCGGATGCACGTAATTCTGCCAGCACGCGGGCAATTACGTCGCTTACAGCTTGCCTGCGTGGGTTGGGTTGAGCAATTTCGCACTTCGCGGCAGTTTACCGATCGGAGATAGCGTTATTTCCAACAAATATGAAGACCAGAGGATCGCCGGAGACCAGCGTGACCTTGAGGAGGACCTTTTTCGAAGTGTCCGTGTTCATAGCCTGCGACTTGACAGCGGACATTGCTACTGACGTATTCACCGCCATGTCAGCCGTATTCGATGCCTCGAATGAGAGAGATTTGGCGGAGACGCTCATGGCGCCCGTCTTCTTTTTGAACTGGACTTGGGCGGTTGCGACTGACATCAACTTATTTCTTTCAGCGCTCATGCATTCAGAGCGCCATACACAACGAGCGTCCCGTTGTTCGTCGCAACGTACACCAGCCCGCTCCCAGTCTGCGATATGCCCGGCGTGGCGAATCGTGAGATCTGACCGATACCGTCATCGTGGAACTCGGTCTGCAGAAGTCCCTCCTCGTCAGGCTGGGCATTCAGCGCGTACACTCCGTCAAACACGTCCGTCACCCAAACCAATGCGCTGCCACTGCCATCAGAGCTCGTCGTCACCACAGGCATCCCTGGCATTGAGTTCATCTGTCCTTTCTTTGGCGAGAAAGTCGCATCAGAATGGCCTGCAACCTCAAACGACCGCGTTGTATCATTCCATCTTCGGATTTAGTGATTAGAATTGGAATTTTTAACGCGCTCAACGGTAGCATCTACCTCAATGCAAACAAATTGGACATCTTAACCGACACGTATAAGTACGAGTCCTTTTCTCCAGACCAAATTGTCGGTGTATTGAAGTATCCGACGTATATTTGTTGCGTTGCGTTGACGTACCGGCCCAAGTCGAACATTGAAATACATTCATCGCCGTCCAAATTGGAGGGTCCGCGATTGAAACCTCCCAAATTATCACGATTCATAACCAGTATTCTACCAGGTTTATCTATTGCGATCGCCAAACGCTGCCCAGATGGGCCTACGAATTTTTCCGGCAGTAATAGTGGGCCTCCAGCCCCGAAATCAAAGTCCTCGTAATCGTATGTTCGGAACTGAGAAGGGAGAAAGTAATCAATGGGTCTCGCTGAGCCGCTGGTAGTTATTTCTAATTTGACGAATGCTTCGTTAAGTATCGTTGGGATGGTGTTGCTGCTGGCATTTGCAGCAAAGGAAGAAGTGTCATAAAACCCATCAACACTGGGATCTATCGTTCAAAAAGTTAGGATAATCTCCACCCGGGTCCCGGAATACTTAACTAAGCCCTGTTCCCGTTGTCAAATAAATATTTCCATCTTCGTCAACAGCCGGACCTGCCCCGGACATCCAAATCGCGCCTCCGCCGTTGGCAAAGACTGCTTGCCCTTGCGTGCTCCAAGAAGTGGTTACTTGGCCAGTCTGCGGATCTACTCCTATGAACCACCCAGACCATCCCTGATCCAAATCGCAATGCCCACCAAATGTTCCGTACACAATTCCGTTGTGAAGCAGCAGTGCCGGTCTTTGGTATGTGAGGTTTGGATCAAATTTCAGGGTTGGATTGTTTTCGGAAAACGGTGCGATGCTGTTTTTTTGTGGGTTTGTGGGGGGTTGTTGGTTTGAACGAAAAACCTTCAAAGTTCGCTCGAACCTTACGGGAAATCCAGCCCTTTCTTGCAAAGAATAAGCATCCACGGCATGGAACCACATTGTTCTGTTAAACTGATTCGGAGGGGCTTCCACGGCTATGGAAAAGAAATATGCCGTAGTGGTGTTCAAGTCGACAACAGGAGTTCCCACTATGCCAACGTAGTCTGCGATATCAAGACACACCCCTTGATAATTTTCTCCGTCTTTCAATAGCTGTGCGGCTTGGAAGATCGGATCTTCGAGGATTCGATGTGGCAGTCCAAAATTTTTCGCGGATACAACAGAACCACGCAAGCCGTCGATGACGTACGCATTGTTCCCGGTAGTCACAACAAGGACATATTCTGTACTGTTAATCGTGTACGCTAGTGGTTGTGCGTAAATCTGGTGGTTGAGATGTTACATAACGCACAACCAAAAATTCTGGAATACCGAGTCAGTTGAGTTCAAATCATATGATAACGGAAGAATGACGCTTGTTCGTCTTCCAAATTTATTTGAGCTTACAACAGCGTTGTTTAACCCGCTATTTGTGTAAACCTAACGAAATCACTTGAACCACAAATTTGCGTCAAAAAACTCACCTTGTTGCGCATATTGTTGCCTCCCCATGTTGCTACTTGTAAAATCTCCTGAGATCCCGATTTGGAAGGCACCTCCGAATTATCGGCTTTTTTTAACGATAGTCCGACGGCCAAGGCCGTGATGCCAGCTATCAGTAGAAGCACACCGGCGAAGAAAACGAGCCGAATCTTCTTTACACCAATGATCTTCGATTGCCAAAACGTTACACTCGGGGTTTTGTCGGTGTTCTTCATTCCAGCAGAGTTCTAGAAAGCGACGTCATTCTTTTTTTAAAATTTTTTTATCGTTAACGGCATTTCGGAATCAGGAAGTCCATCAGATATACCGTGACGTGTTAGGGATATTTGCACAACCCATCAAACTTATGCTTGAGAGTTCCGTAGGATGGAACAACCTGCAATTTCTGCAAGGAATATGGAACTGGATTGGATATTGTCATCACATCAAGTATCGGAGGCTACTGTCCAGCCCGTGGATTGCCAACTGGATGAATATGTGCACAATCTCGCAGTGCGCCGAGAGCGCATCTTTTCTGACAAAAGAGATTGTGCAACTGCGGCTTGAAACGATTCGTAACAATGACTGAAGTCGCACCCACTGTCGTCGCGTCGGTCGTGCTCGGCGCGGCCGTCATTGCCGTCGCCGCATACTTTGCAGCCACGCGCCTGCGCAAAGGTGAGCGCCTGCCAGGCCAGCGGCGCCTTCCGTCGCTGGCGCTTTCGTCCATTGTCGCCAATCTTTAAGTGCAATGGTTTTCTCCTGGCGCAACCTGCTGGGCCTGCCAGCTCCCAGCTTCCTCGCCCAGCTGAAAGGCGAATGGGCCGACCTCCTTTTGGCCGAGAAGATTGTCGTGTCTCCAAACACTGCCATGTGAGAAAAAACTGGTAATGTTTTGCGACGGCTTGACAACGTTACTTCCGCTCTCCATCGCAGCTATCGGCTCGCCCTTCCAAGCAAGGACATTGTACTTGGCCTTCCAATCGGACAGGTTCGGCACGCAGCGTGTTGTTTGGCTTGATTAACCTCCTGGTGTAGCACATTCAAGTCACAGCAAATGTAGATGGAAAAGACGTTACGCGCAGTTACACGCCGATCTCTTCGGACGATGACGTTGGCGTCCTGGATCTTCTCATCAAAGTACGCTCCTTTTGCCATATTTTCGGTTCTTGCTGGCGTTGCTAAACAACAGCAGTCGTATCCGACAGGAAACTTGTCGCGCTTCTTTGCTGGTCTTAAAATTGGAGACAAAGTTAGGGTCAGGGGACCGAAAGGAAACTTCAAGTACGCACCCAACATTGTCAAGACCATGGGAATGGTTGGTGTGGTTTGTCAGTAAGAGTATTGTTAACACTGTCAAAACAAAAAAAAAAATAATCAAAACAGATTGCGGGAGGTACCGGAATCACACCGATGTTCCAGATTATCACTGCGTCTCTCAAAGACAAGTCTGACAACACGAAACTTAACTTGATCTTTGCCAACATGACTGAAACCGACATTCTGTTGAAAGGTGAACTGGACAAACTTGCCGCACAGCACCCTGACAGATTCAGCGTTTACTACGTGTTGAGTCATCCTCCTGCTGGATGGACTGGTGGAGTTGGGTTTGTCACCAAGGAGATGATTGAAAAGCACTGCGCGTCCAGTCCCGCTGAAACCAAGGTTTTGCTTTGCGGCCCCCCTCCAATGATTTTGGCGATGCAGAAGGCCTGTGAAGAAATTGGATTTGCAAAGGCGAAAGCCGTCTCGAAGATGGAAGATGAAGTATTCAAATTTTAACAGTTTGTTGCGGAATACATCTTTTTCTTTTATTCATCGACCTCCTCATTCTCATCATCATCGTCCTCGTCCTCCTCCTCGTCATCGATAATTATTTCAGGTAGTTCAGCATCCATGCTATCCTCAGCTGGTTGGTCCTTAGCCGGTGGGTCAACCTGAATTGGCTTTGGGGCTGCTGCTGTCTTTCGCTCTCTCTCGTCTGTCTTAAGTGGGACTGGAGGCTCTTGCAAAACAACTTCCCGGTCGTGGGTCCCCTCAAAGAAGCTTTCGTCGATGACTGGCTTGAGCGGAGGCGGAGCAACCGGCAGTTCATATTGCGCGGCGGCAGTTTCCTGCTCGTTTTGACGGTTTGAAGCCTTGTTCTCTGCTTCCGGCTCCTTGCTATCAACGACGTCTTGAATACGCACATCTTCCATGTCCGCCGGTCGAGCGCGCAACCCTCGCATAGCGACGCCAAAGTCCACTGCCACAGAATCAGGCGCGGCATCTGGCACGGCGCCCATCTTCGACGCGGAGGTCGTCAGGCGCAGCTGCGGCCTGTAACCGAACAGAACGTCGCCGTGGACGCTGAGCAGCCCGGCTGCACTCCGCGCCGCGGCACGTGCCGCCAAGTCGCACGCACCGGCGCTTCGTCGTCCGACTGCAGCCGCACGCGCAAGGGCGCGCATCGCCAGCACCACCCACTCGGCCGGAAACGCGTCGCGCGCGTGCGACGCCTTGCACGCAACCAGCAGCCCGTGCAACGCGCGGATATGCGCTGCCGCAAGTGTTGGCGCCAGCGCCGCCGGCACTGCTCCTGCTGCCGCCACCGCGGCCAGCTCGGCATCTGCGTCAATCGCTGACGCGGTCGCAGTCCCCACCGGTGCTGCCGATGGCGGGTCCATCGTATCACGCACCGCAACATTGAAAATCGCAGCCAGAGATGATGCTGGTATTTGCGTTGACGGCGTGTATGTCAACAATGCCAGCAAGTCTGTGAACGTCAAAATAAGCGGTCCGTTTAACGGTGGTTATGTGGTATGCTCATGCGTCGAAAAATACGTACATTTTGTTGCAGCAATCTTCACTTTTGGATTGGCAGTGAACCCAGCCATGTCGGAAATCGCATCTTCGATCAATGCTTGGTACACGTAGTCGCCGCCGTTGGCCCCAAAAACTTCCACAAAAGTAGTAAGGAGGCAGTAGGAGGATATTCGCAGCGTCCTGGTTGGCACACGCGAATAAGCCAATCGCCTGATTTTAGCCGGACTTACTCTGAATCGTGTGAACACGCAAAAGATTGTCGTGCAAGATTCCAAAGTATTTCAATATTTGGCAACAGAGCGGAATTCACACTAAAATGAAATTATCAACAAAATATTGCCGTTTCTGACACTAACGCATTAATTAGAGCGCCCAGCAGCTTATTAATGTGAAAAACCATTGCGGATCGAACGAGTTCAAAAGAGTTTGTGAATTTCGAATCACTGCTGCTATTCTACGCAGCTCGTTAATTTGCCAAAGCAGTGTCAAAGTTCTCACCCTTGTCGCGGAGTTAAATACCAAGTCGGCAATTTCTAAGATTAAAGCGATATCCAAAATATCATTTCTTTCGCCCTTTGACGACAGCAAGAATATGTGTGCATTAACCAAAGCTTTGAATCGGTTCAAAGTCAAAGTGACATTCGGTCCAGAAACTTTGTCTACTTCTTGGTCCAGGAAAGTGTAAGGCTGACTTTTTGGGGGAAGCTTCACACCGCCAACAACTTCCCGCACAATAGCCATAAGAGAGTTGGAAATCTTTCCAATGGTCGGTTCAGGGGGTTTTAAAGAAGTTTTCGAAGAATCATTTGGATTTAGTTTTTTTGGCGCGTTGATGATGCGGTTGACAACGACAAGAGCCTTCACAGCACTCGACATTAGACGACAAGAAGAAGGACGTGATGATGACAGAGCACTGATGCAAAGCAATTCGATTTTGTCGGCAAAGGTTTTCGCGATTGTTGGGAAGACAGTTCCGATTATGGAATACTCAAACAACACATGCGCCTGCAATTTCACGGAATTTTAAAGCGCATTCTGATCATACAAATAACGTACCTTGTATTCTTTGCTCGAAGGAAAGCTGGCAATCTTTTGCAGCAGCATAGTGAACATTTTTTGTACGTTCGGGTTTGCAACGTCGCGTTGCAAGATCGCGTAAGGCCTCGTGCGCACGATTAGCGATCGCCAAGTCAAGATAATTTCGTCCAAAAGAACACTAGGTTCCGTTCGCTGGTGAGTAAAGAATGATGAATTGGGTGGGCAGGAAAAGGGGGCGGTGACTGAAGGGTAGTAAAAACCTTCGCGACGAGCAACAGGCCGTTGCACCAGGCAGCGGCATGCGCGGCAAATACAGGTGGCGGGGCGTGGCAAGCGGACAGCCTGATAAGGACGCAGGCGGAAAAGACGGAAGCGGGGGTCTTGGAAGCCAGCAGCGTGGCGAGGCAGGCGGCCCAGGCGGCCAGGTCGGCCTTGGAAGCAGCGCGCAGGATGCGAGGGTCGTGTGAGATGGCGGTGGCGGCGAACTCGAGGGCGAGCGCGTTGCTGGTGGGAGTGGTGGTGGGAGTGGTGGTGGTGGTGGTGGTGCCGACAGTGTCACGCGGGAACAGCGCAAGCAGCGGCGCGAGGGACGGCGGTGGTGATGCGAACGCCATGGCAGCACAAGCAAGCAGTGCGTACGTGACGTGGGTGGTCGGTGCGCTGAGAGCAGTCCAGTCCACAAACAAAAGCAAAAAGAAAAGCGAGTGACGTCAAATCCTACCCAACACAGTCCAGTCAAGTCCACTCCAGTCCACTCCAGTCCAATCCAATCCAATCCAGTCCAGTCCAATCCGATGCGCGCGTCCCTCGCCATCCTCTTTGCCAGCGAGACAGGCTGCGCCGCCGACTGCGCCGAGCGTCTCGCCCGTGACGCTCGTCGCCGCGCATTTGCCCTTGCCCCGCCCCTCGCTCGCCCCGTCTCCGTCGATGACTTCTTCGACGCCCCCACCGCCGCTGCTCAAACTGCCACCCCCATCGACCTGGCCCGCACCGCCGTCTGCGACGTCCTAGTGTTCGTCGTTGCCACCGCCGGCCTCGGCGTCGTCCCTCGCAACATGGAGCGCTTTTGGAAGCGTCTGCTGCGAAAGTCCCGGTCTCCCGAACCCCTGGCCGGAATGCGCTTTGCTGTCTTTGGTCTTGGCGACTCGGCCTATTCATCTACTTTCAACTTTGCCGGGAAGAAGCTGTACCGTCGCTTGCTGCAGCTCGGGGCCGGCCCTGTTGTCGAACGCGGTGACGGTGACGACCAGCACTACTTGGGTTTGGATGGCGCGTTTGACCCTTGGTGCGATCAGCTATGGGCTGCATTGGATGCGCTGTTTCCTCCTCCACCTGGCTTCTCGATTGTCCCGAAAAATATTCTTCCTCCGCCTTCCTTCAATCTTGTTTTCTTGGATTCATCCACAACAGAAACCCCGCTACCTCCTTCCGACTCAAACATTTTGACCGCGAAATGCATACAAAATACAAGAATAACAGACCCCAATCATTTTCAAGATGTTCGACATGTAGTCTTTGATGTCACCAGCTGTGGTGACCGTTGCAAGTTTGTACTCATTTTTGAAAATAATTTTTTTTTGTTCGTCTCACTCATCACTGGTTTTTTAGGTACTCTCCGGCCGATGTAATGAGTATATATCCACAAAATTTTCCGGAAGATGTTCAAAAAGTTGTTGATTTTTTGGGTTGGAAAGAGATCGCCGACAAGCCGTTCAGACTTGCCTCTACCAACGGCAAGATTGCTCTATCAAGCGTCACAGAAGATTGTAACCCGATACTTTTTCGACAGATGCGATGATTCCAATCCACATCCCCCCGATTCTGACGCTCCGTCTTGCTCTGACAAATTTTTTGGACATTTTCGGACGACCCAAGCGTTACTTTTTCGAGCTTTTATCTTTTTTCACACCCGATATCATGCATTCAGAAAAATTGCAAGAGTTTGCAAGTACTGCTGGCCAGGAAGAGCTCTACGCTTACTGCTACCGTCCTCGCCGTACTCTATTTGAAGTTCTCAATGACTTCCACAGCTGCTCGGGTGGTCGCATTCCTCCGGCGTACTTGTTCGATTTGGTTCCACTATTACGGCCGCGCATGTACAGCATAGCATCTTTGGATGCAAATCAAAATGACAAATGCAAGACGATCGAGCTCGCGGTCGGAATTGTCGCCTTTAAAACACGCATGCACACCATGCGCGAGGGCGTTTCTTCAAAGATGATTGCGCGTCTGCAACCAGGCGACGAAGTGGCGTTTCGAATGGAAAAGGGCACTTTCAAGATTCCGTCGCAGCTTGCGGTTCCTGCTATTTTTGTTGGCGCGGGAACTGGTATCGCGCCATTGAGGTCTCTTATATTGGAACGTATTCGCCGAGGCTCACACGGTGAGTTGATAAAGCTTGATTTGTTAACTTTCGTTTTTCAAGCCTTTTCTTTTTTTTTTCTTCGTCCGTTAGAGAACTACCTGTTTACGGGTTTCCGAGGGAAAAACACGGATAATTTATTTGGAAAAGAGTTTGAGAACTTTCAACAAGAAGGAAAACTCAAGCTCTTTCAAGCATTTTCTCGTGACGACGAGGTTTGTTCAATGTGCACAACAAACAAGCATAGAAATGCTGAAAATCCTTTTTAGAAAAAAGTTGTTTATGTGCAGCACCGTCTGTTGGAGCAATCGCAGCTGATTTGGGAATGTTTCCAGAATGGTGGTGTCATTTTCATATCCGGGTGCGTGTGCTTTGATTGTTTTTTTTTCTTCACTGTGCCGTTTGGTCTGCTGGTTGCTGATTTTGTTCAACATTTTAGCCATGCGCAGCGGATACCTAAAGCGGTTCGCGGCGCCCTTATTGATGTGTTCAAGAAAGTAGGGAACTTGTCGGACGAGGAGTCTGCAAGCTATTTGAGCACGTTGGAAAAGACCTCCAGATTTCAGAGCGAGTGTTGGGTTTGACCGCTGTTGGGTCATTTTTCGTTTATGATTCATTCATTCATGCCCACCCCCCTGCCGGAATCAAAAAGCGAGAGTCACTTGAGGCCTTTGCCACTCTAACGATAAAGTGCTTTGTGCTCACTGCCACTGCGGCAATCACTCACCCTTTCGCTGAACTGTGGTGCTAGGGAATCCACCCAGAAATGAAGAATCTCGCACCAGCGCACATTTTTGTGTTGCTGGTTTTTCGTCATTGCTCGCGCTATTTGCCAACTGGACTAGCCCGCCAATTGTTTGCTGCACTAACAATCTAAAATTTTTTCCGGCGATTAACCTGAAACAAAATGAACTTGGATCCAACCTACCCAAGGAGTATTCCTCATCGCCGCTTGTGAAAATAACCCTCCTGTCCGGAGTAATTTTTTCCCTCAGTGTTCCAGCCTTCAAGCAGGTTCGCCTGGCGCTTCGGTGGATACAAAAAAGATCTATGCTTCGCTTGCACTTGCTCGGGCTTTCACTCAGGAAAGAAACGCGTTGCACGCATGCATCGATGACACTCACTAACACGCGTCTGAGCTCACGATCACCACCATCAGAAGATTTTCATTTGCCCAAACACAAAGCAAGAAACAAAAACAAAAAATAAAAAAGAACCAAGCAGTCGCACGCCAACAATGCTCACGCAATGATCCTTGTCATGATGTTCTCCGGCATCGCGCAAATACCCTTCAGAATCTCCTCGGTGTTTGTTCCGCTGGTGACTTCCAAGTCTGCCGACAAGTAAGCGATCGATCCTTTAGAGTCGCAAATTTGCTTTCCGATGTTGCATGACGACAGAAGTTTGTTCACTTGCTGTTTTTTTTTTTTTTTTTGATCCGGAATAAGAATAAAGTGTTGCAAAAATTTGCGACAGTACCTTCAATACTCCCGGAACATTGTGGTGGACGTTGACGATACGTACAACCTTAGGCGCCACAGGCTTTAAATCCACTTCGGGGAAGTTGACCGACCCAAGTGTCATTCCGGTGGCAAGGAACTTTGTCAACGCAGTGGCGACCTCGACACCAATCGCGCTCTGCGCTTCCTCCGTTGATCCGCCGATGTGCGGACTCAGGATTGTGTTTGGAGAGCCCGTCAGAGGACTTTGGAAGTTCTTGCCGTTTGCAAACGGTTCGACGGGAAAAACGTCCTGATAAAACGTGTCAACAACGCATGGAAGTGGGACTTTACGGACACTCTTACCACTGCAGCACCCGCCAAATGACCCGACTTGAGCGAAGAAGCCAACGCTGGAATGTCCACCTGTCCCAGGATAATGATCAAAAACCACTGTAAAACAACGCTCAGTAACAAACCACTGTCCCACGGCTAGCGTTAATCAAGTACGCGCCCTTCTTCATTACGGCCAGTTCCTTCGCACCAATCATGTTTTTCGTCTCCGGAGTCTCTGGAACGTGCAGCGACACAAAGTCGGACGTTTTCAGCAACTCCTCCAGCGACTTGAGCGGCAAAGCATTTCCAAGAGGAAACACTTGGTTCACGTCAAAGTACCGCACGATCATTCCGAAGCCCTCCGCAATAACCGAGAGCTGGCTACCAATGTGCCCGTAGCCGATAATGCCGAGCTGCTTTCCCTTGATCTCGTGTGAAAGCACCGTGTTCACCTGTACTCATGAATATATCACGGAATCGTCTCCAAGGCCATTACATACCCTGTTCCACACCCCACTATGCAGCTCAGTGTTCCTGTCGGTCACCTGGCGGGCCAATCCAATCATTTCGCCAAGAACAAGTTCGGCTGCAATCACGGCGTCGGTTAGCATACCCCACAGCCTGCACACAGCACTGAGGTCTCACCAACACTTCGACTGTTGCTGAAAGGCGAATTGAAGACAGTCATCTGCAGGAAACAAAAACGAAGTCAAACAACCTGCATTTACACCAGCGGGTCCTTACTCCGTGCGTGGCGGCGTATTCGAGATTGACCTGGTTCGTCCCGATGCAAAAGCATCCGATAGCCACGAGGCTCTTCGCCTCTTTCAGCACATCCGCAGTCAGCTGTGTCTTGCTCCTGGAGAACGAAATGGTTTTCGTACGACGGGGGAGTTTTCCGACAAAAAAATACAGACTGCTACCTGATGCCGACCGCATGCACATCCTTGATTTTTTGCTTAAGCTGGTCCTCCGGCAGCGCCTTCGTGAAGTACTCGATTTCGTGGCCGGCCTCCTTCAGGATTTCGACCCCCGTTTGGCTCACGCCTGCGCCGCCGAACATGCAGCAGAAAAAGGTTAGCTTGCAGCTGAGTGGCAGTGGCCGCGGCTGCCACGGGGCGGGGGGCGGGGCGGCTTGCCTTCAAGAAGCAGAATCTTCATGACGTCAGATTTCTTTTTTTTTTTTTTTTGTTGTTTGCACTTCGAAATCATTCTCGATCACCGGCACCGGCGGCGCCGCTATTGCTGATGCTGCTGTTGATTCGTCTCAGTCGAATACGTAGTAAGACGCCAGGAGTGCATGTACATGATTATTTGTCAAGTTTTCCCAGTTTGTAAGGACATTTTCTTTGAGTTCAAAATTGACTTGCATTAAGCACCACTTAAATGGCGGTTGACTATTCCTTGTTGGCCTTTGAGGCTGTGGAGTTGGTGAACTTGGCAACTGGTCATCATTCATCTTCACTTGTGTCAGAAATGTGAATCTTGTGCGGAAAATTGGCTGCATCATGTTCGTTTTCCTCTTGTATTCACAATACAATTGAAATCTTTTCCGTATTTTTTGCTCGAAACTTGGACAAAATTAACGTTTATTTCATGATACGATCATATTTCACGTTGAATACATCCTTCAAAAACCTTGTGATTCCATCTTGACGAATGTGTTTTCGCTTCAGCATCGTTATCCACATCTGGGGTAATTACATTCATTTTTTTGGTGGTCTGATCAATTATAATGCAAAGTCTCAACTACCGCAAATTTGTGAAGTTGTGCTTCGCATTAATTGCTTTGCTGACAAAATAGTTGGCATTACACTGTGGTGGTTGATTGCCAACTTTTTGGAACCATCTTGCAACTGCAAGATGGGCCCTGCGTTGCAAAGGGAATATTGAGCTTATCATATCAAACAACATGATAATTGAGTAAATTTTAATCCGTCCATTCGATATTTAACGAACCTACTCAAAGAATTCTGGTTTAGAATCTTATTGCGTTCCACAATCCTTAATCAGAAACTGATTAGCTGTCAATTTTAAACAAAGAAAAAGGGCTGAGATAGGTCCTGAAAAACTTGGAATAGTCTTGAAAATGACCAGGTGTATCTTTTCAATCAGGTTGTGTGAATTTAGCAAAGCAAGTGTAAAAAAACGGTTTATAAGCTCCCTTGTATACACTCCTGGCGTGTTAATATCTTCGCACCCTCCCATCAAGATAGCATATTCCTGGAGATTGCAGTACCCCACGGGCCTGATGGTTTGAGCTGGAATGAGGAACTCACCATGCTAGCTTCCGAAAAGTCTCCTGTTGTGCTTTGTGGGTGCCAGCAAGAAAAAGAAGCGGACAACTGCCAGATTCGTGGTGAAGAATCTCGCAGTTCCAACGAAGAAAACTCTGTTTCAGGCTGCCATACTAAGAATCAGGGGTTTAATAATACGTGCTAAAGAATAATCGAAAGAGACTTTTCAGTGGTTCAACAATTGCTCACTAATGAGATTTCCGCGGTCATCAGCATTTGCTCATGTTGTGAGTATACAGCAAAGAGTCTGGGAATAATAAGTATTGAACTCCCAGAGACACGCAGAGGACTGCGGTTCAATGAAAAGCAAAATCGCAAGTCACAAAATCTCCCATTCGCATTCGTCATCCACCAGATGCTCCCACTCGCATTCTTCTCCGCCAGTTATAGCCGTATCTTCATCCATCGCCAATCCGCATGCTTTGCGTTCAATTTTACTGGGTTCAAGCGGCTCGCTTGGCATTTCCGTTGGTCCTTCTAAGTGATTCCAGCGCAAAACCGAGGATAGAGTGGCGGACACATTGTATATTGTACTTCCTGTCATATAAGATGCCTCTCCAAATGCAGTCAGCACTTCACGCATCGCCACGGCATGCTCTGATATCCTTGTGACGAGTGCAGATAAGTCGCGATCGTCCCAGGTCTTAAATTCCCCGGACACTGGCGGAAGCGGCCCGTGTCGAGGAGGAGGGTAAGTTTGTGAAGGGAACTTGCTGCAGTCCGAGGGAGTTTTTGCTGGGTCGGGGATAGCTGGCGGGTTTGGCCAATCGAATTCGCGACTGTGGTGTCTGTGTCTTCTGGAAAGCTCAGACTGACAGAGGCTGGAACAAACGAGCAATCCACCGACCGTATGCGGACCGATGAACGAGGCGGTTTGGGAGTGACCGTGGACAGTGGCAACTGGGGTTTCGGCACTGCTAGGCACGCGACCGTCGGGGACCGCGGGGGTCCATACACCGCGGTGTCGCGCGCACGGTGGTTGGCACATGCAGACTGTCGCTGGTGGGGCGCGGGCGTGGCTTGGATCAGCACAGCCGGCGACATCCTGCAGGAGGCGGTGGCACAGCAATGGCAGCTAAACTTTATGTTGCTCTGTTTCGGTCAGGCTCCAACTTTCCGCATTTCGCGCTCCGTGCGTCGGATCAGCGCGTCGACTTGCCGCTCCTTCTGCTTCTCCGCGTGCCGCGCTGCGAGCGACACATGGTGCATGTGTTTTGCACCGCCGCGTGTCGCTGCCTGATCGCGAGTCTTCTCTGCTAGCAGCCGCATCCGGTCTGCAAGACCCGCAAGCTTCGCCGCGCGGGCCTCTGCACTGTCTCCACTGTCTCCGCGCCGCCCACCGCCCGCAGACAACACTGAATTTGCGTCCTCACTGAGCGCGCCACCGCCGTCGATATTGTCCAGAACAAACGTCGCGCTGCCCAATGCCGCGCCCACCCCCTCCAACTGTGCGTTGCGGGTTGCAGCATCTGCCGACAGTGACAACGTCAGCACTGTCGTGATCCGTGTCGAGAGCGCCGCCAGAGCGTCAAGCAGGTTTTCCGGGGTGCCCGGTGCGTGCACGAATCCTAATTTACTTCCCGTTGTGGATTCTGCAGTATCAATCGACGCTACGGCCGCGTCAACTGCGCTCATGTCCAGTTCCGTCTTTGCAAGCTCAAATGTTTCTTCTTCGGCCGCCGGCACAACGGCAGCACTTGGCCGAGAATCGGCGGCAGGAGTAGACGGTGGCGGAAGCCCCCATTTACTGGCGCCGGCTTTCTTTTTGCGCCTTTCTTCATGGCGCCGGCGGCGCTGCGCTAGTGTGAGCTTCGCGCCTGTTTGAGAGTCCTCAGAGTCGGACGTCAGCTCGGACACGAAGAAGTCCGAGTATCCAATGCTGGCAGCGTATTCCGACGCGACGTCAGCGATGCCCTCCGGCACATACAGCCATTTGCCCGCAGGCGGCAGGGTCGTCGGTGGTGGCATTTTGCGATCAATTCTGGCTGATTTTTTTTTTTTTGCGGAATTTCTTTGTCGTTGCTTGCACATGGGGGCCATTAACTCATTGACTCCTCAAGCGGGCATGCTTGAGTAACCAATTTGAGCGGCGCTGTACTTTAATGCCGCCCTTACTTCGCACAAATGATTTTTGTTGGATCTGGCTGGGCTGAGGTGCGCTGGAAGGCGGGGAAATTGTGCCGTCAGCATCGAAATTAGCCTTGGAGGACAATCGCACTGCTTGACGTTTGAGAGGTTGATATTTTACCCCGGTACTGTTACACATGCGGCCTTCGCGATCCGGTAGTTAATACTGAAAGTTTTCAAAGGATTTTTTAGTCTCCAAAGGCTTGCTTGAATCTGCTTCGATGAACGTAATCAAGCTTCGGAGCATTTGCTTTGACAACAAGACAACTGACGGTGCAAATGGTATTTTGACATATGTTTTTTCATTTGACTTCCCATCGGAATTCATACAGATGATTGCCGATAAATGGCCGAAAATGAAGCTTCTTGAGATGTACCGTTGGCTCAACAAACAACCGGAAAAGAACTGTTGCAGACCTCCCAAAAAACATTCAGGGATCTCTGGACCTCTGTTGGAGAACATATTTGATTTCCAAGTAACATGTTCCAACGTGACAAAACTGTTATGCCGTACCTAAGCAATCAGACCCGAAACAAATTAAGTCAAGAGTAAGTCCACACTTTATTGCATTTGCGCGGGAAAGATAAATCGTTCACTTCACAATACACATATCGCGATCGCGATCGGTAAAAAAATCGTCCTTATATGTCTCGTATAGTTCTGTCAACTCTTCCATGTATCTAAAGAAAATAAGGTTGGAAAAGTAACCGAAAAATCACAAAATAAAATCCACCTTTTATGCAAACTGTCAATCTGCTCCTCGGTTGGGTTTGGAGTTTTTTCGACATGAATGGGTTTACCGACTTTTTGTTTGAAGTGAATACACATACAAACAAACGGTTACTTACAAACAGTTATGAGTTTTGCGGCAAAAGGAATCACCATAATACCGAAGCGACCTTCGAGTGCAGGAAACACAAAGTGAAACAATTTTTTGGCGACCGTATTTACTTTCTTCATCCATTTTGATTCGCTCTGCTTCCATGTGTCATTTTCGCCAAAAGTAATAACAGGCACAATAGACGCGCTGTAGTATAATGCAAAGCAGATTAGATTGAACAACGAAGGTAAGGGAAACGTTTACGCACCCAGTAGTCAAAGCCAACTTGGCAAATCCCTTTCTCTTCCGCAGCACGAGATCCATAGTTTTAGGGCGCATCAGTGTGAACTCCTCGGCCCCGCCAATAACGAGAGTGACCATGTTGCCCGCTGGCTTCGTGGGGTCTGACTCAGACGACTCCGTAAGGACACGTTCAAGGGATTTGCGGTCGACACCAATACCACCAAGCGAGAGCATAAATTCACGCCACCCAGGAAGTCTAATTACATATGTTAATGTTGAATTTCCATCTTTTTTTTTTTTTTTTTTTTAAGCAAAGCAACGAAAAGGGGAAGAAATAGCCGTGCCTGAAATTTATCGGCAACGTAGCAATGCGAATCCGCAATTGCTTGCCAAAGGTGTTGTAGAATAGTTCGCGGTTGCCGGTGACGTTAGCGAATATTCCGAGGCAGTAGACGCCATGCGGGTGGATGGCCATGATGTAGTTCTTGTCGGCAGGCAGGTCGGCGGTTTTGACAAGATGGGAGCGAAAGTAGTGTCTGAAATGGTGCCAGACGGGGAGTGCGGAAAAGCGCAAGCCGATAGAGAAGGACGGATTGCGGCCCCAACCGCCTCTGAAGTTGATGTAACAGGTTAGTTTTAAAGTACAATCACGCACATGCCGCAGGGGGGGCTAAGGCAAGAAACTCACTTATTATGAATGTCGCCCTCGATAACGAAAGCCCATATAAGATACGCCAGCACTGCGGGCAGCGCGTAGAAGGGAAAGAGCAAGCACAGCACGAATGCGAGCAGCGGCGTGCCGACAATGAAGATAAGGGCGTTGATGACCCAGTACGAGACGACGACGATCTGCAGCGCCGACGGCGCGTCGAAGACGTGGTCGAGCGGGGGCAGCACAGTCTCCGTGCCCTTCATTCAATTGTTGATTCGAATTCCAAGTCAGGAAGATCACCCAGCACCAAATCACAACAACGCACCATTACCTCCCGCCACTGGGCGCTTCGCGAGATATTCTAAATGAATACTCAACATGCCCACCCAGTTGAGCAAAACGCGGCTACACCCATGAATCGATGAAAAAGCTGCCCAGTCTCGAAACACTTTTCTCTGGGTACCGGCTAGAGAAATACCAGGATACCGTTCCGAAAAGTGGATACAACTCAAGCCCTTCTGGGTGTCACAGGAAACTCTGCAGTTTCTTGGGATGAAGGACAGAAGTTTCTTTGCGAGAACAGCCCGGAGCAGCAAGTTGCCAGATGCGCACGCCGCAGCGCTTTCGGCAGTGCGCAAAAATGCTTCTGTGGATGCGCAGCTCTAAGAGCTGCAAGGCCTGGCTCGCTGACAATAAAATATTGAACAAGAAACTCATGATCACTGAACGCGACCAGACGGTTGCCACTGATCCATGTTTGAGAAAAGCTCTTGACTGAAATCCATGAAAGTGGTGCACTCGCCTAGGCACTCTGCGCATGCACCACCACTCGAGTTTGAGCTCGGCAGGCTCGTGCCATTTAAGGAGACTCCTTCGCGTGTTGACGCGATCCTTCGAGCACTGCAGAGCTTACCGGGCTTCGACGTCATCCCAGGCGTTGACCACGGCAAGGGGCCGGTCGAGCGCATTCACTCGCGAGAATACCTGGAGTACTTGAGCACTGCATACCAAACGGTACGTCGGCTGTGGGTTTCCTTTGCATTTGCTTGAATCGGAATCCAAGTGGGTCGATCGAGGTGCACAAATAATCTCCTCTGCTCGAACATCATCGAATGACAAACTGTATCTTGTATCGAGTAGGTGGCAATCCTGACGGCGTGTTTCCTGACGTGTTCGCGGTGCGCGAGTTTGCAAATCCGCATTCGAAAAAGTCCATTGCGTTCCCGCGCGACGGCGGCTTAGGCGGCCAGCCAGGTTATTTCTGCTTTGATATGACTGGTGTGATTGCCCCAGGGACATACGTTGCAGCATATGAGGCCGCGCAAGTCGCGCTGACAGCGGCAGATATCATTTTGACCGATTCCGCTTGCATCCAAAGTGCGTTTGCACTATGCCGTCCTCCGGGACATCACGCGCATAAGGTTTGTATGATATCTTTTTTCCAGTGTTTTTGAAAGTCGAAAACAAGGACTTGTGCGGCGGGTACTGTTTTCTCAACAACGCCGCCATCGCTGCTCAGTACTTGATTGATCGCAGCGGCGCAAAGGTTTGCATTTTGGATATCGACTACCACCATGGAAACGGAACACAAGCAATATTTTACGACAAGGAAAACCCTTTGTACGTGTCGCTGCATGGAACGCCCGATTACCCTATGTACTGGGGATCTGGAGACGAAAGTGGCGAGGGGAAAGGACTTGGATTCAACATCAACGTGCCTCTTCCCGTGGGCACGCGTGATGGTGAGTACCTGACTGCGCTGCGTGGAGTGGTTGAAGGGGTAATATCGCGCTTCGACGCTGACGTGGTAGTGGTTTCGGTCGGGGTAGACACGTTTAAAGACGATGTGGTGGGCAACTTTCTTCTCACGAGCGAGTGTTTCTCGGAAATGGGACGCATCATTTCACTGCTGGGCAAGCCGACGCTTTTTGTGATGGAAGGAGGTTCGACTACGCGAATATGTTTGCTTTGCCGGTTGACGCTTGACGCTGTTTTTAGGCTACGATATCGCGACGGTTGGCACTAATGTGGCCAACTTGCTGCGTGGTTTCGAACAAATGCGCGTGGTGTGAAACTGATTGAATGAAATGAATGACGATTCTAACACCACCAGCACGGACAGCGAGACCCCGAAACCACCTCGACTTCAGCCAACAGCTGAACAGCTTCGCGCACTGACGGATATTGCCGAACCGGAGCTTCTGGAGTTGCGCGACGTCTATGGTTCCCAGGCCATCGCGAAAGTCAAAGTGCTCTCGTGGAACATTCTTGCGCAGTGCCTGATCCGCAGCGACCAGTTTCCGTACGTGACGGCGGTACCTGGAGTGCCTTCACCGCTGTCAGTGAAGACGCGGTCGCCGTTAATTGTGCGTGCGATTGCCCAGACGCACATGCCCCATATCGCGCTACTGCAGGAGGTCGATGCCTCGCAGTGGGCGCATCGTCTTCTTCCTCCGTTACGTGATGCTGGGTACGACTCGCGGTATTTCAAGAAAGACCCTGAAAAAAGCGTCGGACATGGATTAGCGGTCTTGTGGCAAGAGAGCATGTTTGAATGCGTTCTGGAGAGGGTCGTGCGTTTCGACAATAACCCACTGGTACATCCGACAAGTATTACTCCACATACGTTCAATATTGGCTGTCTGGTAGCGTTGAAGTGCGTGGACAAGAATCTCTCAGCACGATTGCCTGGGCTGATTGTTTCCAACCACCATTTATTCTGGTGGGTGAAGGCCAAATACGAAAAGCTGCGACAAATATATATTTTACTCGAAGAAGTGAAAAAAGTTTACGCGGAGCTCTCCGTCATTTCTGGTTTTGAAGATTGTAAAACCTGGCCTCATGTCATGGGCGGAGGTGAGGTTTCGTTGCCAACCGACGCCTGCTAGACTGATCAGGGCAAAATTAACAGATTTCAACACGACACCTCTGGACACTTTATATCGCGTTCTAACTTCGTCATCTGCGTTGACTGAAGATGAAATATCCACCCTCAATCCAGTACCAATGACAAAACCGTCGAGGTCAAATCCAGAGGATACCAAGCTGTGTGAAGTGCAGCAAAATTTGCCAACAGCGAACGACGTTATGCTCACTCCAACTTTTCTGGTCGATTCGGTGCGGAGGAATGGAATTTTCAAATCAGCGTACGCTCGTTACCGAGACATCGATATAATGCATCCAAACATTTCTTCGTCTGGTACTTGGGATGGTGAACCTAGTTTTACCAAAATAGATGAATGGAGAGGAACCCTTGATTACATTATGTTTCGGGAGTGTCCCGCTGACGGAAATAATGTGGGAAAATTGGATGTGGGAAGGCTGCTTAAAATTCCAGACCCTGAATGGCTGGAACCTGGGTTGCCAAATCTGCGATTCCCGTCCGATCATTTGCCAATAATGGCAGAATTTATTGTGGTATAAAGCATTCGACCGGGCCGCATTGCTGTCGGTTCTAGGCCAGAAAACCTGTCAGAAGATTGTAGGCTAGTCGAGATGATCGTTGTTCGTCGGACTTGCCCTTCATCGAGGAACTGTGGCTAGGGCCATCACTGCTTCAGTTCTGTTGGTTGGGCGGATGTGCTTGTTCGGCCTAAATTTTTCTCTGCCGGTTTTGTTTTGTTTTGTTTCGGTTGAAGTACTGCTCTTGATTTGTAATCGCGGATGTTGCGCCTCTTCGGCAGAGCAGCTATCTTCCAACGACCTGCGGTCGCACGAGGGTGCATCGGGATGATCGGAGGTCCAGCAGTACGTGAACTGTCTTTCTCTCGCTCTGCGATGGGGAACGTGTCAGCGAGAATGAAGGTTTGACGTGAGGTTATATTATCGCCCTCAATTCGCAAGACGATACGATAGATTGTTTCTTCGGAATTTAGCGTAGTTCCGCCGACCGCAAAGCCAAAGAAGAAAGGGGTGCGAACGGTTGGTGCGGCAGTTGCCGTTCATCCCGGACTGCCCCAACGTCACGCCGAATCAGAGGTAACTCGACTGCTTTGGCGACCTATTTTGACACTCAGTTCCCTCAACAGACAAGCAGAGCAACAGCGTTTTCTACTGCCGAATCTTACGACTTCCTAGCTCTCTTGCCCGCCTTGCAACAGAATTACCATCTACTACCTTTCATTGCGGATGACGTTTACCACATTCGTATGAAACAATCAGATGGCGACCGGTCAAATGCGCACCGAGGCGAAGCATTCTTTTTCAACAACGGCGTATTGGTCACTTGGGGAGTTAGCGACCAGCAGATCGAAGATCTGTTACGAATAGCAAATGACGTAGGTCAAGGAGGAGTTTACTCCGACATGGAAGTCGAATGGTTTGATTATGTAGTCGATAATGACCAGTGAGTTAGATTCAAACTGTGGACGTACACTGA
The DNA here is from genome assembly GCA_027604725.1 of Entophlyctis luteolus. Taxonomy (NCBI): domain Eukaryota; kingdom Fungi; phylum Chytridiomycota; class Chytridiomycetes; order Chytridiales; family Chytriomycetaceae; genus Entophlyctis; species Entophlyctis luteolus. Next base: position 63,866 of record JADHYT010000093.1, read on the forward strand.
CGCTGTATTTATTGTTGACAGCAATGGAGGAATAGCAAACGACACAATCATCATAGGCTCTGATCTTCCTCATGACCAATATAAGCTGGCGTTTTCGTCTGGACTTGCCCGTTCGGCGAAGTTGTCGTCGCTCGAAAATCTTTTGGACAACCACCTGCATAAGACACGAAATATTCCAACGTTACTGCTGCGCGGAAAGCAACTACCGCTGAGTCGAAAAGAAATTCTGCGAATTCTTGGTGAACTGTTTTCTCTGAGAGGCCGGGTAAATCTGCATTCGGAATTGCTAGACTTGCCAGATTTCTGCTGGAGCAGTCCGAAGATGGAAGACGCTTTCAGCGTGATATCTCGAAATCTGGATGTGAGGGCACGGATCGCGATATTCAACAAGAAGCTTGACTACGCAAACGAACTGGCCGAGGTTCTGAGGACACACTTGCATGAAGAACACAGTTTGAAACTGGAGTGGGCGGTTATTGCCTTGATTTCCATTGAAATTTTGTTTGAGGCTGTGCACTATTGGGAAAAGATGAAAGATCGAGCCGAAGAGCTTCAGCTTGTAGTCGAAACGGATCAAGATATGGACTTGGATGTCCAAAAGCATCCTGAAATTGCATCGAAAGAATAAAAAATTCTGCAAATTATTAGTTGATTCTTTTCCAAGCTCAACTGGGTAAGATTCGGTGGAAATCTCAGAGCAAAAACCAGGTAGTAGAAATCACTGCTACATGTTCACATAATTTTCGACCAGTAGTAGATTGCATCGCTGTACATCCTGAGTGCTTAGTTGACTTCGGACAATTGTGCACTGTACTTGTTTGAGTGGGTCATGGCGGTAAGCGAGCATTTAAACGTCTATGCACGCCTCTAGGCAGACATCTGAACAGCAGTAGTAGTCATATAGCGGGATATTCAACTCTTACAACAGCTGGCTTCCTTCACTATCGTCTTCATCGAAACTGTTCACCAAGTCCTTAACCGTGAAGCTGCCGCGTCCTGAATGTACTTTGGATGTTATATTTGAGCTTCTCCTCAGGTACAGAGCTAAGGGAAACAGCCAAACAGTCTCACTGTCTGGTGGATCGTTATTCACATACTGCCTGACTGACGAACTTGTAGAGGTTGTGATCAGAAACCGAAGCGCATGGGCGCTTGTTAGCAAGACGAAGTCCGCATATAACTCGAAGAGGTAGACGCTGGATAATCTCCAGCAAAACTTCATAGGGTTTCTGTGTTAGCATTGCGTCCTTGCTATCTCAAGCGCTGTTAGCAAATTGACTACATTTAAATTGGGCTTTGCGAAATGGTGGGGGTTTACTCCAAAAAAAAAACAATGAAATTACAAGAGGTCTAGAAACAGGGAAAAGAGGTCATGATGCAAAATGAATGTCTATCCATCAAGGCGCGTTCTGCGCCAAAACAGCCCATGTGGCAGTATCATCAGGGCTGAATTCATAATCGTCAGAAAAAGCGTGGGTAGACGCCTCCCACGGCATCCACGGGATGCTTCGCGCATTACACGCAGCAGCCACGCTGTCAATCCAGGAAGCTTTGGCGGCAGTGTTGAGGCCAAACTCCTCGAACAATACGATCTGAGAGGCGTTCTTGCTGGCGTTGGCGCTGTCCAGATACGTGCTCACTGAGGACAAGTCTGTGGAGTACGAGTGCATGGCGACCACGTCTATGGCAGAGCATGCAAAATTCTCGGCCAGCAGGGAGTCCTCGAAGTTCTGGCCGCCACCCGTGGACACCTTGACTGCTGACGAACCCATGACATTTTTGAGTGCCGTGGCGCGGTTACACCACCAGTTTTTGTCAACAATGCCCCCGCCGGTATTGCCGGTGCCTTGGGCCTCATTCTGGATCTCAACGGCGTAAATTACGCTGCTCAGGTCTTTGTACATCTGGTTGTTCATGTACGGGTTGCGGTGCTGCACAACATGTGCAAGGCGGTTGTCAAAATCCGCAGCTGCCGCAGACGATGTGTAAAATTGCGTGTAAGAGTACTTTTGGCAGTAACCGTCACAGTAGCCCCATTCGTTGGTAAGAGACCAACGGTCATGCATACAGATCAGCAGCTGCATGCCGTAATTCGACATGCGTAGCATTAACTGGTCAATTTGGTCTAGTATAGTATCATCGTACACACCAACAGTGGTGGTTTCTAAGTCATCCGCTCCTACAGAGTTGGTACTTTTACCTCCCGCAGCAAATGAAGTAATGAATATCCGAATTTTCGTGACGCCAGCGCTTTGCAGAGAAGTTAGAAGGGACTCCTGGTCGGTGCTTGGCAGAGTGTGTATGAAGTAGGAGTTTACTCCCGACCATTGGGACTTGGCAGCTACTGTAGCTGCGGCCGTTGTTGCAGCCGCGGTTGTCGAAGCTACTGTTACAGCTGCAGTTGTTGTGTATTCTACATTCGTTGCAGTTGTTATCGCTGAAGTTGTTACCTCGACAGTGGTTGCGGTTTCCGCGACTTGGTTCGCGGAGGTTTCTACTAAAGGCGGAAGCGAAGATGACGTGATAACCGCGGAAGTTGAGGTGACAACCACTGACGAACTTGTACTTCCTGCAAAAGCAGTTGAATATCGTGTCACTTGCTTAGTCGTCGTTGAAGGATTAACAAATACAGGCACGTTGTCATCTGTAGTCGTCGAGGTAGGAATGATAAAAACGGGTTCTCCAGCTGTTTGCGCGTATCCAACTCCATTCACGCAAACGTACTGTCCATCATAGACTAAAAGATTCCAACAATCGAGATTGTAGTTCCATTCAGAGAGCTCAGTCAACGAAAAGTTTTTGAACTGCGACACCAAGTCAAGACAGGTCAACGAGCCAGCAGAATCGTTTGCTGAAATTCGCATCAGACTTTGACAAGGGCTGATAGGATCTATCTTCGGCACCGAGGAATTCGCCGAAATCGAAACTGGGCCTCCGATGATGGTGCTGCCACTTTTTGTGGAACCCTCCAGGCACACAACATGATCAACAAGAGAACCGCTATCGTCGCAAGGTACATCTGGATTCAACTGATCGAAGGCATCGTTCGATAAACGGAACAAGCCGCCCACTGCAGAACACGTATCGCCGTTTTGAAGGACATAGCCTACATTGCAAGTAATTGTCGTGTTACTCGACCCACCCAACGATGAAGACACGCAAACGAGCTGATTCGCTGGCAGAAGTCGATTTGCAGAGCATGTGAGGTTTGCGTTCAACTGTTCAAAGAGTGTTTCGCTCTGGGGGAAAACATGTTGTCAGGTTCTCAAACCTATCGGGGATCCAAGATATCTAACCATGGCGTATGAGGTCGAAATGGATGCACACGTATCGCCCTGAACTGTCTGATATGTGTAGATGCAGGACAACGCTGTTTGGATGGAGTCGGTGGACACGTGAGCATTGTAGTGCCCAGTTCGGCCGGAATAGAACCTCGCATATGCCGGAGGGATGCAAGCATACGCTAGTGCCAACAGCAGTGCGTCCAACATTGTTGATGCCCTTGTAACGTCGGAAGATAACAGCATTTTTTGGCTGATGTGCTCAAAACCCTAATGATGTTGCCTCAGATGATTAAATACCTCAATTTCTTCGCCGAGTTTTCACCAGCCAGAATCTGTCTGCCAAGAATGCTACCGTGTCATTCTGATTTCACTCCAAATTGCTCTCGCAGTTGCAGTGGCTAGCGCTGCCAAACTGTAAAGAGGTGTGATAGAATGAAAATGTGACGTTGTTTGAATGATGACAGGGCTGTATCATTTTGGACATTGTCTACTTACATTGCTGGAAGCATTTGAAATTGACACAAAAACAAAAAAAAAAAAAAATGGACCACGAACCCACCACGTCCGAACGCTGCATGATGGTGAACCATCTTTTGAAAGCCAGCGGCCACGAACTGCAAATTTCGCTTCTACAAAGCTGCAGCGACGATATCCTGAATATTCTGTTCAAGTTGCTGGCAAACTCGCAGGTGTGCCATTTCGCGTTTGTTTGAAACAGCGCGTAGACTCAATGACCAACTGGCACGATAAGTGCGAGCAAAAATACAGGGAGGAAATAGAAAATATGCGGCGAGCCGCAGAGAGCGAGGCACTTGTGACGTCGCAGACATTAGTTGGGACACTTTGACTGCCTCGCGAATTAACACGAACGCTATTTAGGCGAAAGTCCGGCAAAGCCTAGAACAGTCCGACCGAACCAACAAAGCCCTTCACGTGAAAATTGAGTTGAGTTTTCGAAGGTCTTGCGAATTCGTTGCTCTGACCTTCTTCACGCGACAGTTCACTCGAATCTGCGACCAAAGACTTGAACGAAAAACTATCCGCAGCAAAAGACGAGGCAGCAAAAGCATCAATTAATCTATCGGCGTCGATGGCTCAATTCAAGGTTTGTCCCAGAGTAACAAGATAGGTGTAACAGTTACCGCGCAGCACAAATCAAAAAGGAAGGAGGCCGAGTTTGCTGCACTTCAGGAGAAACTTCAAAAGCTTGCCGTCGAACAAGCACATGCATCCAAGATCGGAATCCGCCTCATTAATCCGAATGCGAGAAAAGCTGTGAATTTACCCGCTAGGCAGACGAAGGCTGTAAAACATGTCTGAAATCTTTCAAGCTTATTTATGCTGAATTGCGTGCATTTAGGAGCAAGAAATGTATGCTGTTGTGATATCTTCACACGAAGAACGCGAAAAGGAGTTGCTCGCCGAGCTAAATTCACTCAAATCTACCCTGTTTTCGACTTACGCATGGGTAAAAGACACGGAAAAACGAGTTTCTACCAACAATCAAGAAGAAAATTCAGAATCGTTCGCATCTATTTGCGTGAGTTCTTGGCGTTTCTTTGTGGTGTAAAATAAAGTTTAAAAACTATTTCAGGAACCGCAAGAAAGAGCAAGATTTAATCTGCCGTTTGGATTGGTCAAGAATCAAATTGAAGCGCAATTCAAAGAGTCTTTGCAGTGCATCGAAGCGAATTTGGATGAATTTCGCAACAAAGTCACTGAGTCTGTTCGGGAACTCAGCAAAGATGCCAGCGATGAGGAAATCGGGAAGCTTCGCGAAGAAATCGAAGAATACAAAATGGTCGTGGAAAAGCAGAAGCAGCTGATTGAGATGTCATTGCACGCTCAGGCTGACGCAGACAATCACTCCATGCTTGTGGAAGAGCAAGAAATGTATTTCGTTTTATTTCATTTTGGTATGTTCCTTATATTTTGACAGAATGGCAGACTTGAAAGCACAGCAAGAAGCTCTGCAAAGACGCAGTGAGCAGCTGAATGAAGAGAGGGTGAAATTCACCGAGGCCGCAATCAGGCTTGGCCGCGAACGAGTGGCATTCGAAGTAATCGACTGATTGAGAGGCTCAATTGCTCACAATTGCTTTGCAGCGCGAAAGAGACTTGTTCGAAGAAGAGAAGCGGGCAACCGCCATGGCTCAAATATTAGACCAGATGCCAGAGACTCCGCAGTAAGTGCATGGCGCCGGGTGGATGCCGTCAATTCAAGGTGTTTGTCAGATGGCTCAAAAAGAAACCTGAAGCCGCCAAGCTCGAAATGAGCCCCCGCAGCGTCGGCGAATCAGCCAATGTCAATGGCGAATCAAGACAACTGCCAAAAACGCCGACACCTCAAAATCATTCCACAGCCAGACGACCAGCTCGACAAATACAGCGCATTACGACCCCGTCAGACGCTATTCGGAAAACTCCGCAATCTAGTCAATCCCCGGCAAGCATTGTCGCTCATAATCACTCAGAAGTCCTCACAGAATCAAACACCTTTGCAAACACACCAGCCGTTTTGCGAATGATGATGGACGCACCGCGAGAAATACCATCGGACTTCGATAGCCCGGTCAGCTTTGGAAGCGAGCAAACCACCGCGAAAAAGATTGTAAAATCTGCAATGAAAAAGGGTGGGACGCCACCCGGAGAAACTTCGAGCCGACCTGGAAGCACAGGAAAGCGTAGAGTGGTAATTGATGTGAAAGAGAATCTGAATGACTGATTGATGGGTTTTTAATAAAGCCAACCCCAGTGCTGAGTTCCGACAGAGTTTCAACAGCATTCATTCTGTCCAGCAAAAGTCTTTTTCTTCTGTCAGGCTATCTTATTGTTAATTTCATGACTACAGCCATTCACTGCCATGCTCACAACTTCCTTTTCACCAGTAAATCCAATTGTGGTGTAAAAAATGCATATGCTAGTGAGCAGTTTTCAAGAAGGACAGAGGGTTTGTACGACTTAAATAGACCTTTGAATTTGACACTTTCACAGAGCAAGGAGGCTATCGACCAAACAACAGGGCTTTTATTCAAGTCTGCAACCCATGCCGTCTCTCCGAATGACCACTGGTAACTCCTGCCATTCTTACTTGTTGGATAGCTCAGCGCCGATTTTATCTGCAAACACTAGTGTCAGCGATTATTTGCATGAAATTGGGATGCTCACAGTTCGATACGGAATTCCAGTCCAGCTTTGTTCTTGTGATTGGCAACGCACGTCGCAAATACTTGAACGTAGTATCGGAAATTAGACCATAGCTAACATTCAGCGCCAACTGATACTCTGTCTCAGCTTTCAAAATGGCCGCAACAACAGACGCGGCGAAACCAGACGGGGTCTGCAAGGAGCGAAAATGAGCCAATATTTGCGGTGGTAGATTACCGTTGAATCGGTGGTGTTTCTTTTCACAGTGATTTCTTTGAGAGTTTTCAGCTGAACGTTTCCATCTTCGTAGTAATGCACATTTGCTCTTATCACGCCTTTCGCCTCATCCGAGTCCAAGGCGACAGTCCATTCCGCAATCCATCTTCCGTTCCTGCGTGCAACCGACGCGAATGAGGGTCCAATACACAAACGGTGGCTCACCAGAAATTGGACGGATTGAATTTGTTGTTAACGATTGCTATGACCAGGCTTTTCTCTTCGCCTGAGAAAACAGCCGAAACACCGTTCGGGTAATGGTCATCGATGTACCCGGCAACAGCAGTTTCGAGTGCCTTCCTAAATTCGCTTCATGAGACGAAAACCAGGCCACAGCATAATTGAACCTATGATCTTCTATCGCAGACTTCCCTGTGTCATTTAGAGGCATCGCGTCAGACGAAGTCTGACAACAATCTTAGTCAAGCAAGACACAGTCAAGAATACGAATGTACCTGTGACACGTGGTCAACAACGTACGACATCCCATCAGCGGGGTTTGCGAATCGGCCGCCCTCTAGCTGATTGTGTCGAGTGGTGACGAACTGCAGAGCGGGTTGATTTTTTCGTAAGGCATTGAATACAGGGGCACTACTTTTGATCCTCCAGCCGTCTCGATGACAGCAAAAGAGTCCAGATTATACTCTGCGCAGGGCAGCGCAATCGCGTCGGCGAGCAAGTCTTCGTCGTTGTTGACAAGAACGCGGATGTCTGAGCAAAGTGCATGGGATCAGACATGTCCGGCCAAACGACCGGCGGCTGCGATGATACCATTTATAACTTCGCCAAGCTCGCCGGGAGGCGCTTCGGACACGAAGTGGGCGATGGATGCCAGCGTCAGGGCGGGGTCTGCGGCAGTGCTCATTTTTGGGGAACCACAACCAAATGCATCCATCATCCATCCCAGCTGCCCCTGCACCACGCCACCCCGCGAGTAATGCTGTTAATCCGTGACGACGTCGCTGCCAGAGGCGCTCTGCAGGATCCAGCAGCGAATGCGCCAATCCTCAAGATAAGAACTCGGTTCTGAGGAGTTTGAGTATTCTTTAAAAAAAGATATTCTTGCCGGCATCAGACTGGCCCAGAACAGCCCTCATGAACATCCATAAATTTCTCTTTTTATGAATAAGAAGGAAGAAAAAAAACAAAAAACGTTTATCCCCACAAATCGCTCTTGTACATGCACACAGCCCCAAATACTTCAAGCAATTTTCCGAATTTCAGCAGCCCCCATGACTTTCCCAAAGCATCGACCCAAGCCTAAAATGACTTGACCGTGCCACTTGCAATCAGCGCTTTTGATTTTTGACAAACTGAGCGTGCGTATCGGGGCACTGTAGGAACCTCATTTCTGACTGACTGCTGCAGTGAAGGTTCGCAAATCATACACGCAGGATTTAATGCTCTTTACTTGTGGAAAACGTGAAACGTTGGAACGGTCGATATGAGATACTGTTGCGGAAGGTGGATTTATTGTACTTTCACGTATTCAGACAATCAAGCAAAAAAAAAAAAAAAAAAAAAAGACTAGAACTATCCGTTCACATCAACAAAGGATCCAGTAGAATTTGCAACAACTGCATTAACGACGCGAGTGAATTGAGTGCCGCCTCTCAAATTCTTTTCGTGAGGAGTTGACCCAAAAATATAAAAGGCGGCCGAAAGCTCTGCCGTTTTGCAACAAACTCGACAACACCCAAAGTTCGAAGCAGACGATTTACAAGAAAGAAGGAAACAACAGCAACTGTGGGGGCATTTTCAGAGGGCGAATCGCAGCTTTCTCCCAGGAGGACGCGGTCTAAAGAGCCGTGGTAGACTGCAGTTGAAAGTTTTGGAGGTTCGCATGCAGCGCACGTGAAAAAACCCGCGCATTCTGTGATACACCTTCCGGCGTTTTACTTTTTTTTTTCTCGTCCAGTGTAATGTAATATAACATTGCTAGAACGTCATTATTCACACTCTAATTTTTTCTCAATGGACACGCGCTGCAATGGCGTGTTTATGTGTGTGTTTATGTGTGTGTTTATGTGTGTGTGTGTGTGTGTGTGCGAGTGAGCGTCTGTTGTGGGTGGTTGCCTGCGTGTAGCATGCGATAGAGAGTGGGAGTGGGAGTGGGAGTGGATGTGTGGACAAGAGACCAAAGAAGAGGAGAATGGGCCAGTGAACACGGAGACAGCAGATTGCGCAATCCCATTTGAAATTGATTGCGCAATCGAACACTTCCGTTTCGAAATCCACGCGCGCGAATAAAACAAATTGCACCACAGCCACTTCACGGCATTGCATTGCATTTCCCAGTCAGTCCACAGACTAGTCTAGTCCAGTCCAGTCCAGTCCAGTCTAGTCCAGTCCAGTCCAGTCAGTCCCTGTCGGTGCGCTTGTACTCCATCCACTCCGCGTCACTGTTGTTGCCAGTGTTTCCCGTGTTGCCCGTGCTGCCCCTCTGCGCCATGTCTGCACCCGCCTCCGCTTCTCCTTCCGCCGCCCCCGCCGCGCTGCCTGGCTCCGAAGAGCCCGTGCCCTTTGCTGCGCTCTCCGCCCCGCCCGCCCCCGCCCCAGTCGCGCGCTTCCCCATCTCCAAGGACTACATCGCCTTCCTCAACGCTTCCCTCGCCTCCCGCTCGCCCCAAGATATTCTCGAGTGGGCCCTCGTATCTCTGCCCGGCCTGGTGCAGACTACCGCCTTCGGCCTGACAGGTCTAGCCATCCTCCACATGATTTCTAATATCCGCAAGTCGCGCAACTTGTCGGCACATCCGGTGCCCCTTATTTTCATTGACACCCTCTACCACTTCCAAGAAACTCTTGACCTCGCACGCACCGCTTCCTCCCGATACGATGCCCCGCTGCAAGTTTACACCCCGCAGTCACACATGACCTCCTCGTCCTTCGAGGCACAGCACGGCAAGGAGCTGTGGAAATCCGACCCAGATGTCTATGACTACCTTGTTAAAGTCGAACCTGGTCGTCGCGCTGCGCTTGAAAATCACGCTCAAGCAACCATCACTGGCCGTCGTCGTAGTCAAGGTGCCGCGCGTGCCGCTATTCCCATTGTGGAGCTGGACGAGACCGTTTCGCCTCCAATGATTAAGCTGAACGTTCTCGCTGACTGGGACTACTCGCGAGTGTGGGCATACATCCAAGAAAACAACGTCCCTTACAACGCATTACACGACCGAGGCTACAAAAGTGTTGGTGACTGGCACAGTACTGCCCCAACCGTTGCTGGCGAAGGCGAGCGTGATGGCAGATGGAAGGGCCAAGAAAAGACTGAGTGCGGTCTGCACAAGGATTACTTCAAGATGCGGAGTACGTACCTTGCTGCAAAGAAGCGCAAGCAAGCAGAAGCTGAAATTGTCCTCGTGGACGAACCGTCCTCCAAAAAGATGGTTTCAGACGCATGATTTTTCACCTTCACCGAAAAAAAGTTGTAATTTTTTCTCTCATTTTGACACTCACGCGCACATAATAGTACATATTGTGCTGTTTGCAATCAATAAAGGTTCAAAACTCTTTTTATTTTAGTGTCTTCAGAATTAACGATCAGCATCCAATAACGATCAGCACCCGACAGGCGTCGCTCCAGAGCAATGAGTCAACTTCGAATCAATGTTGATTTCATTCCAGTTCAACTTCGTGCATTTACCAGTTGCGCAAAGCACAAACACACTGTATGCGCCGGACTTGACGGTGCCATGAATGTTGCTGAGCGTAAGGTTCGTGATCGGCATGTTGGACACAGCCTTGCCAGTGGGTCCGCCGTTGAGATAGTCCTGTCTGACCACGATGCCCATCTGCGCAATGTTGGAGAGATAAATGTCCTTGTACAACACGTTCGAGACGCTGCCGGCAGTAGCCTGGTAGACAGTCTTGATGCGCACGCCATTGAGGGAGTTAGCCACCGTGCAGTTTGAGACAGCAATGTTTTCAACGATGCTGCCGCTTTGCACGGACCCGATCGAGATGCCGTGTCCACCAACGCACGTGTTTCCCGTGAAAACAATGTTGCTGCCCTGGTTGATGGCGATGCAGTCGTCCTGGTTGTGCACCTTGCAGTTCTTGATCACAATATTGGACGCGCCGATATCAAAACCGTCCGTGTTGTGCCCGCCGCCAGCGTCACCCGCGAAGTTGTCGATAGTGATGCCCTCGAACGTCGTCCCGCTGCCGGCGATACTAAAACAGTGAATCGGCGTGTTCTTGATCGTGAATCCGGAAAACGTGGATCCGCCCGTCGTGGTTACACGGAACATTTTAGGCTTGTTGACACCGCCGTTGGCGCCCTTCCCATCCCAATACTCTTGGCCGTTGCCGTTCAGCGTACCCGTGCCGTAGAACGTAATGTCGCTGCCGCCAACGGTAATAAGGTAGCTGTTCTTGGTAAGTGTGCCCTTGGCAAAGTTGACTGTGCCCGCCAGGTTCACCGTCGTACCAGTTTGCAGCTTGGACCAGTTGATAACTTCATTGGCAGGAACCGTGATGTCTCCTTGAATCACAATGCTTTTCGAGCTTGCACACGACGCAAATCCAGCATAGTTGGAAACAATGCAGGCGCTGCGCTTGTCCATATCGTGAGGAGCGGCAGCAGCTGCGACCGCCAAGGAGAGAGCAACGAAGCCAGCAGTAACCATCTTTAAGTTTTTCGGGGTCGTTTACAAAACTCTGATTACTTTGGAGAGAGCACGGGCTTATATGAGTTTGGAGAACGGAATTAAATTTTCGTTCGTCAGATTACCGGGGGAAATTTCTTGGCTCTGTTCGCTTTCCGCTCGACGATAGCTCAAAGTACACGAATGTACGATGCAAGGCACTGATCCATCGCTTGACTCACAATCCGATCCTCGTTTGCGTGAATGCGACAACAAATCAGCGAACAGGAAGTAAAAAATTTTAATTCGTGGTATCATTTTTTCACATCGTCACCGAGGGCCCTTCAGACACTCCGCAAAATGAATTTTAATGCCGGGGTCGCCTTGCCTACGATGTCCAAACTGCCGGATATCCCAATCTGATTGCGCCGGGAAGAAATGCATTGGATGCCTTCACTCCAGTCGTGCTAATCGATCAACTGTGATTCATACAGCTCCTTTTTGAAAAATTTTTCGAGATCGTCCCAGATATTCGTCAACAAGCAAAGGCATGCACTGGTAGATAATTTCTGCTTACTGTCCTCGTGGCAACACACTAGCGCTGGGGAAGATGTTGCCCATTCTCTTCTTCCCAGTTTCACACGTCTGTTTAACTCGCTTTTATCCCAATTATCAGAGCGAAGATTCTCATGCCAAGAAGCGCCCGCATATCGCCAGACGAATGAGCCAGGCTGTGAGAAGTCATCGCCTTCAACGGCAACCTTAAGGGGAAAAAAAGCAAAGTCCAGGAGATAATATCTGTAGTGATAGCCACACCTTCTTACCGACAATTAACTAATTAGCACTTGCAACCATTGACTATCATGCACAGGTAATCCCCTCCCTTTCCATCCCCGCATCACCCAACTGATACAAGCATGTTCCTAAACAGGCAAGGCTTTTTTTTTCGGGGCTGGTCACGTGCGATGGGCATTATACTGCGGATGTGCCGGGCCGTCCAGTGAAGCGACCCCCGCTGGATGGCGGGCGCGCGACGACTGGCACAGGGTCCCGCAGCTCATGTAACGCGGCCTTCACGAGCCCGGGTGACTTTTCGCGCACGAACAAACGGGCCGCCCGAAGCCACGTGTCGCGCGCGTGCATTGCCTGCGCAAGCAAGTGGGGGCGGAATTCCAGAAACGTATGCTTCCCCCGCCGCGAACCGACGTGCGTTGCCGCCGGCGAGTCGGTTCGATCGCCGGGTCCACAAAACGGCCCGCGGCCACCGCATATCTCGCGTCGGCGGGCGCGCGATGGCAACGGGCTTTTGAAGAAGGTACGGCGCAGCGGTCTGCTGTTCGGCTTCGTGAATAAGAGTCATTCATTCCAGGGGTCGTCGAGAAAAAATTTCCAAAAAATGAGTACGGTTTTCAAGAAAATGTTTTCTTCGTTTGATGGTGCTCGTTGCACCGGCATCTATCCATATCCAGTCATGTCCACAGGGAATCCTGTCCTCGCTGATTGAAAAAAACGAGAAAAGTTGGCGAGCGACGAATCCAGCGCGTATGTAATCAAAGTAAAAAAAAAGGAGAGTCCTAGATAATTCAGCCTGTTTTCACTGACGGTTGGGGGGAACCTCCGCGTCGTTGTGATGATTGGCCTTCTCTGCAGGATGCGGCAGAATATCATGAAAGTCATCTTGCAGGGAATTCAAGCATCCCCAATCCCAGTCGCGAAACCACTTCAGCCGCTCGCAGTGAGATTTGTGCATCGGGAATCCTGGGATAGCCGCCAAAACTGTCAGTCTGGCCTTATTTTTTGCCGAAAACACGCACCATACGACAACGGGCTGAAGTCCACGAAAACGACAAACACTACGGCGCACAACGCACCGGCCATCGCAAGTCGATACCGCTTTGGCAAAGGGTAAGTCAGAAGTTCGAACACGAGTGCGATCGACAGTATGGCAAAGTACAGTGCCGGAAAGTAGTGATGAAGAAAAAGCTGCCGATGCATGAAGAAGAAAGGGATGTAATGAAAGAGCCATCCAGATGTCAAAAGTTGTGCGGCAGTCCACATTCGAATGAAAAATTCTGGAAACAGAAAATTAATGAAACTAGGATTCAGAAAAGGGTTACGTTCAGAAATGACCACAAGACGCCGCTTTGCAAGAACCAGGCCCGCAAAATAAATTAAAAAGGAAAATAGTATAGCTGCAGTTGATCCAAGCCAAACAACTGGGTTGCCAATTAAATAAATTTCGCGGCCATTGTGTTTTTCTCGATGGGTCCAAAATTTTATGCCTCTCTCAAGAGTCGGCCAAGATTTTGGGCGGGATTCAAAAGGATGTGACCCTACGAGGCCAGCATTGATCGTCCACATTCTTTGGTTTAGCTCTAAAAAACTGCTCAAGAATCCCATTCTGCTCGAAAATAACTCTTTTAAAATGTAAAGTGCAAATGATGCCCATACTTCTTGTATTTTACCATTTTGGCATCAGCGGGCACTGTTTGCGTTCGAAAATCAGCAAACATCTTGGAGGCGAAGAGATTTCTTACTCAATGGGTTCATGTTGGATTCAATTCTCCAAATAGTCTCGGGTCTTTCTCCATTCTTCGCGCAAGTGACTTCTTGCTGCTGAAATCCTGTAACCAGGGAAAAAATAATTCAACTATGCCACTTGAATCGCCCACAAACAAACCCCAGTCAGGCAGCTTTTTCCGCTGCGAAAACAACGTGCATCGTCTCATGATGCTTTCAAATTTGACCATAGAATGCATCGCCTTGACGGTGTCGTCGCCGGGCAGTGGGTTAATTACAACGACGCGCCAGTTGTCGGTGCTGTCTCTAGACACTTCAGTCGGGTGGGCGGACACCTCGAAGTGGAATTCGTTGTCCGTCACCGGCGGGCGGTTCGTGGTGGCGTGGATGTGCTTGCCAGTCTCGACGTGAATCAAGCGCACGACGTCGCCGTTGCGTAACAGCTCGAACTGCGTGATATTATCCGTGCGCAGGTCCCACGACATTTTCTTTTGGATGAGGAACTTGCCGTTTTTGTCTGGCGCAATAATCAACGTTAACGGTCGGCACGCGGCAAAAGATGCACCCACCATCATACGGATAAAGGGTAACCTGCTGTTGCTTCGAACCAGTGGGGTAGTTGTACGGATGCGAGTGTAGATACCCACCAGCAGTGGCTTGGTGCCGCAGGGTAATGATGCTGCCATAAGCGACGTCGACAAATGCTTCTGGCACATTCGCGCCGCGCTGACCGGCTTGAAACTCGGGGCTCATGTAACTCGAGCCGCTGCCACGGTTCGGCAGAAACCAGAAGTGCATGGCGAAGCATATTGTGTACACGGAAAGCGGGAGCACGATCAAACAAGCGGCGCGCGCGGCAAAATGTCGCGCGAATGTGTGAGCGGAGACGCGCCGTGTGTCGCCCAACAACAGCCATAGGTTCTGGATGGTTGCAAGTCCCACTGTGGCAACTAGGAACAACCCGACCCATTTGACGCTGCACGTCAGACCTAGATTCAATCCAGCTAAGAACAAGCTCCTCCACCATGGCGGTGTGAATGGTATATCCTGTTGCGCCCAAAATTCGGCCAAGAACATGACTGTGAGTCCAAGAAAGAGAAGAAGGCTAGAATCCAGCAGAATCAACCTTGATTGGCTGCCAAATTCAATGTCAACCTGACCCGAACGTATGCAATAAAGTAAGGCTTACGTAACAAATCCGTTTTCGAACAACAGGCACACGGCCGCCATAACTGCCGAAATGTTCGACATGCCAAGATTTCGACAGGTCGTATATGATATCGGAACTAGCATGGCGCCGAACACTGCCGGAAACAAACGCATAAACACGTAGGGAACATGTTGACCATAATACGGAGTTCCAATCTTTTCGAACGTAAAACTCCGGTTGTACGACCCCATCCCGCCAATCATTCCAGCACCAGCGAATATCAGTTTCCCGAGAGGCGGGTGCACGTCCATGAAGAATCTGCCGTTGATGTACTTTGTGGCGAACCCACCAAAGTGGACTTCGTCGAAGACAACTTCAGCAGGATTCGACAGCCGAAATAGTCTGATAACCAAAGCCAAAATGCTCAAAATCATGATGATCTGCTTGTTTGGGGGCTTGCTCAAGCGATACGTGGGGATAAACTGAGGAGAGTCATTTCAAGGAACGATGCCAATTGGACCAGCAAACCATAGAATCGCTGTCCTTTTTAAGAAGAGTGTGGTGGCCGACAGCGGTAGCACCACGTGGAACTGGCAATGATGAAACGTTGGCGATTGACTTGTCCATTGTTCGGTCGGGTCTTCGATAAATCAAATTATTCGCGCAGTTATCACGTTCTTCGCGATACGCGCTGCTCCGCACAGACCTTAATCGCATGCCACCGCATGGCAGAGCATTGATCGATCGCCGTCGGCGCGAGCGCGACCGCGCAGGGCGCCTCAAAGCCAGCCACCGTACCCAAACGACGGGAACTGCCCGACAATACGGCAGACTCCTGTCTCTCCGTCCACTTGTTCTATTTTTAGCGCCTTCATTGCAAACCACCTTTTTTACTGGGGAGGAATCTGGCACTGCAAAGTGTCGTTAGAACTTTGCGATTCAAGGCACTGCCGTCGGAGAGTGGGGCTGAGGGTACTCGCCGTGAATGACTATGTTGTCTCCAACGCGAAAAAGCTAATTGGTGAAAAATACAAAACTTGGTCGAATGAAAACAGCAAATGTTCAGAATTCGGGAGTTAAATGCTGAACTCAGTTATCTGTATCACAAGAAAATCTCCACAACCTTATTCGACTCCTTGCAAGCAGATAAATTGGAACCAACAGCATTGGCAGTGACTCCTCAGAGTTCCGTCTCTCAAGACTTGTTGGCGCAAGAAATTCCAGCACCATATGAAAAAAAGAAGTGTTGCAATGGATATCCGCGCCAGAGAAACTGCTCCGACCATAGAAAGCGTCCAAATTTGAGTTTCGCGATTTATGGCGAAGGCCAAAAAAAAAAAAAAAACAAAAAAAAAACTGGTACATTTCAAATTTCGTGTAATTCTTAATACCTACTAGTGCCGTAGACTGTAATAATTTGGTGCCAGAACCCTTTGGCAGTTTCAACCAGTTTTTGGTCAGGCGCGTTGGGATTTGTTTCAGAGCTCTCATGGTGCCACCCTTCTCAAGCGCATAGACCTCACAGCGCAGATGCCGCTACCAAAGAAACACCAGTAGGTGGTATGTGACCTGGCCAGGGAATTGACACGAAAGGCGGTTATTTCTGCCCCAAATTAAAACGCAAACTCTGCAAAGCCGAGAAATTCCCAAATTGAGTGATGCAGGTTGCACAAGATACAGTTACACCTCGCGTCTGCCTGCGCATGTGTATCTGATCCTTTCCATCTGCAGACTGCCCGGCTCGACAAGAATGATCTGAATATCTGCGTGCGTGTTGGGTCTGAGTGGCTCTCAAATTGACAACTCCAACGCTCGCTGTTCTGACCGAGGCAAATTTGGTTAACTGGTTTTTGCACAAAGAACTTTCCAATGTCCCGAATGAAACCATGATTAAACAGACCCTACAACAAAGCAAAAATCTCACTCACAGCTTCTGAAGCTGCAATAGCTTGCCAAGTTCAACTGGAATGGTCCCAGTCAACTGGTTGTTGTCCAAAGAACTTTCAATGTCCCAAAATTAGCACATGGTAACAAAGAAAACATCTTACTCACAGGATTTGAAGCCATGACAGCTGGCCAAGCTCAGATGGAATGGATCCACTCAACTGATTCTGCCACAAGTTACTTTCCAATGTCCCAAATGAAACACAGAACTTAACACCCACAATCACAGAGCAAAAATCTCACTCACAGTTTTCAAAGCTGGGACAGCTTGCCGAGCTCAGCTGGAATGGACCCGCTCAACTGGTTGTTGCACAAGGCACTGCCCAATGTCCCGAAAGAAACACGTAAAACTGAAATCAATCATAATGTGACATTGAACAATGTTTATTATGCTCCAGACCTCAAAGCAAATCTGCTTTCTACAGGAATTTTGATTCAGCAAGGAGTCAAAGAAGTTGCTGAAAAGGGAAAAACAAAATTCTATTTGGGAAAAGATGAAGTCATGACTGCAACATTAGTGAACTCTAGATGGTTGATTGATGCAGTGCAATCCGAAAATCAAGCATGTTCCAGTGTTGGTGGAACATACGAACTCTGGCA